>CM038682.1:268517495-268646542 GCA_021605205.1 Aegilops longissima | reverse complement strand
AAGACATGCTTTACAAAACACCCTTACTGAAGTATCTCAAAATATGCATAGATCTCTTGGTATCATCAAGTAAACATGGCATCAAAATCAGCTAAAACAGGGCTGAAATCAGCAACAGGAGGACACCTATTTGCATGCTTGTGCTAGTCACCACATAGATCACAAAAATACATGGCATACACCCCTGGAAATATGGCATGGCATTTTACAAAACACATGTAGGACTCAAATTCATAGGGTGCACACAATAATCATGGCAAAATAACAAAAGTGCAACTTCATTATTAAAACAGAAACTAACATCACATAGCACTCTTCCAACAGCATTTCGGGCATCAAGATGAGCTCAAATGAAAATGATGCAATGGGATGAAATGATCTACTCTTGAGACGAACATTTTGACATATTATACGCAAAAATGGATCTACAGATGCAAAGATACACCATGTCGAAAATTGCACAAAATAACAATAGATGCAAAACTTAGAGAAAAATTAGGAGGGAGAAGTCAACGCGGGAACCGAGGCGGATCGGACTCCGGCCCGATCGGATCCGGCGACGGCGGGCGGAGGAGCTCGCTGGGAGGCGGCCGGGCGAGGGGGGAGGCGGCGCGGAGGGGCGGCGGCCCGGTGGCCGGGCGGAGGCGGCGGGAGCCGGCGGGAGGCGGCGCCGTGGCGGCCGGGCTCGCCAGAGGAGTCTGCTGGGCGCGGCCTTCGGGCCGCGGGGGGGGCAGGCGCAGCGGCGAGGAGGCAGGCGGCGCGGGCCCGCCAGCGAGGCGGCGGGCGGAGCCGGCGCGACGGCGGCGGCCCCTCGGGCTGGTGTGGCTGGCGGCCTGGCGAACTGTGGGCCGATCTGGCCGATGCAGCCCGCGGCCGGCGCGCGCGGGCGGCGGCGCGCGACAGGTGGCGGCGTGGAGTGACGCGGACGCGGGCGATGTGTTCAGCGCCCGGCGATACACGTCCGCGGCGCGGAGGGAAATTTAGGGTTTCGGGGAAGAGGATGATCCGGATTTCGGGGGAGGTGTTTAAATAGGCATAGAGGGAGCTAGGAGAGTCCAAATGAGGTGTAGTTTTCGCCTACACGATCGTGATCGAACGACGGAGAGCATGGAGGTGACTTAGATGGGTTATTGGGCTGTTTTGAAGGGGTGTTGGGCTGCAACTTAAAAGAGGCCTTTGCGAGAGTGCGGTTAACCGTTGGAGTACCAAACGAGCTCCAAATGACCCGAAACTTGACAGGTGGTCTACGGGTGGTATACCAAGGCCACTAGACAAACATCGGTCCATTTCGAGAAGGTTTAATACCGCTTTGCGGAAAAACGTAAAAGGACCGCCGGGGAGATAGGAGTGCGGATTGCAAAGCGGACAACGGGAAAATGCTCGGAATCATGAGGCGAACACGTATGCAAATCGATGCACATGATGACATAATAAAATGCATGACATGGACAAAATGCAAAAGGAGAAAAACCCAACCACGGAGGAATATCATATATCAATGCCGAAAATGGCAAGAGTTGGAGTTACAAATATGGAAAGTTACTTACGGGTGTTACAACACTCCACCACTACAAGAGGATCTCGTCCGAGATCTAGGACTGAAAGAACTCCGGATACTCGAGCGGAGGTGATCCTCGCGCTCGGGTAGCTTCTCGGTCGGAATGGTGTGACCACTTCACTTTGAGGAATTTGATTGACTTGTTGCGAGTCTTGCGTTCGGTTTCTTCAAGAATAGCAGCGGGTGCTCATGATAAGAGATCTTCTTGAAGGTCAATCTCTTCGAAGTTGATAGTGCGCTCAGGAGTCTTGAAGCACTTGCGAAGCTGTGACACGTGAAACACATCGTGCACGTTAGCAAAGTTGGGTGGAAGCTCAAGTTGATAGGCGAGATCGCCTCTTTTCCCAATGATCTTTAAAGGACCCACGTATCTAGGGGCAAGCTTCCCTTTGATACCGAAGCGACGAGTGCCTTTCATTGGAGAGACGCGGAGGTAGACATGGTCTCCAATTTCAAAAGCCACATCACGGTGCTTATCATCATAATAGCTCTTCGGCGCGATTATGCGGCTTTGAGATTCTCACGAATGACTTGGCACATTTCTTACGCTTCGTGATCAAGTCATTGCCAAGAAGTTGGCGTTCACCGTCTCGCACCAATTGAGAGAAGTCGGCACTTTACGCCATAGAGAATTTGAATGGGGCCTTGCCCGAACTTCGCTTGGAAGCTGTTGTTGTAGGAGAACTTCGGCATATGGAAGACAATCTTCCCACTTCATACGAAGGAAATGACACAAGCCCTGAGCATATCTTCAAGAATTTGATTTACTCGCTCAACTTGGCCACTTGTTTGAGGATGGAAAGCTGTGCTGAAACGAATGTTGGTGCCCATGGCCTTCTGAAAAGAATCCCAAAACTTGGAGGTAAAGATGCTGCCACGGTCTGAAGAGATCATTTGTGGAATGCCGTGCAAAGAGACAATCCTGGAGGTGTATAGCTCTGCCAACTAAGCTGCTGAGATGGATTCTTTGATAGGAAGAAAATGAGCCACTTTAGTAAGCTTGTCAATGACAACGAAGATAGCATCATTTCCACGCTTGGACTTTGGAAAGCCAGTCACGAAGTTGTCAGGACCCCGATTCCAAGTCACATCGACCTAGCTGGTAACACCTCATATCACTTTGCGGCCTCACGCACGGTATTCCCACGGGTGTCGCCTTACCATGGCCCGGGACCGTTTAGCCTTTTGGCTCACGATATGATAGTGTCGCTAGCATCCACATGACAAAGAACCGGGCCGACATGGCTAGTCGTGAACCCAAAGCGGCACTAACCTATGGGGACAGGCATACATGAATCACTTGAGCATGTCGGTCATCAACGTATGAACTCGGGCTGTAGCACTGGGCTAACAGGACTCCGTATTCCGGCTGTAGCAGGCTAAGGCAGGACTCCAGTCTCACCGCGTGACATTTCCCGAAGGACGTAGACATAGGAGCGAAATGAATCACATGCCGCCAGTCAAGTGTCCAAGCAGTAGTCTTGGGCTAGCAGGACTCCGGTGAACCGGGCAGAAGCGGACTACTATCGCTCGGAAGCACGAGACTACATTTCCCCATATGAGAGGCTGCCAAGGATAAACAACTAGGTTGTCGGATCCCACTCATACCAAGCATTTCAATCATACACTAATATGCCCGATATGAGTAAATACAACAAGGCATCACAACAAAACTCTACAACTCAAGTACTTTATTTAAGAGGCTCAGGAGCCATACATAACATAGTCATACAGGTAGGGGTCACATGACCCAACACTCAAGTCATACAATCATACAAGCACATGCGGAAGCAAACTAGTCTGAGTCTGGACTCTAGAAAGAAAGAAAGCTTGTTGGAGCCTTTCTATCTACAATGGCCCTTCACAAGTCTTAGATCGCCACCGGGTGGCTAGCTTACTCGTCAAGTCAACATCTACATAGAATCCGTCGGAGGGTAGTATAGTCCTCTGAAAAATATTGATTAAGCAAACATGAGTACAAAGGTACTCAGCAAGTCTTACCACAGAATCCTATCATACATGCACATTCTCAAGGAAGGAAGTGGAGTTATTTGCAGCAAGCCAGCTTTGACTCTTGGCTAGGCTATCCTACGTGACACACTTTGTAAAGCATTTTGTCGAACACGAGTCCACTAATCACCATCACAATACTCCACCGTGGATCCTCTCTCGTCATCCCCGAGAGGGCCATCCATGATACTCACACTTATCTTGAGGCTTTTAGTAGTATCCATTTACTTGTCTATGAACTGATATAGGTAACCCGAAGTCCTTCTCCGTGGACACGGCTATTCAATAGATCATATTTAACCTGCGGGGTGTACTTCTTCACACACGCTCACCACTTATAAATCGTTTACACGACATGTACTCAACAACCTTCAAGCGGAAGCCCAACGTGGGTGTCGGCCTCAGCCTACCTAAACACTCAAGTCCCTAGTCCAGGTTTATCGCCTATTCGGGTTCCATCCATGAGAGTCCGGCCGAGGTTTCCCATACAGCCCGAGCGATGTGTGCAGGGTTCCCGAGATACCAAACGGGCACTTTCGGTACACGACACGGTGCCTACCGCAACACAACCCACCCCTAAGGTCAGCGTTGCGTGCCCCCCAGATGCTACAAACACCGAAACTACTTGCAACTCCGGACTATGAACAGGGGTGGTTAAGAAGCCGAGAGGGTCAATTAAGGATCCCAATGTGTGGTAGTAACTGTTTCATGGATCACAAACACAGATCTCAGTTCTTAAGTTCGCTTCAATGAAACAACCCACCATGTACTCCTACATGGCCTCTCATCGATACCTTTACCAAATCGTGTTCAACACTTTACTCTCGAACCAACACAACCTTTCACTCCAGTTCATCATCCCAATGAGCCGGACGACACAACTCTAAGCATAGCAAGCATAGCATGGTAGGAATCACAAACATGGCTCAATCAACTCCTACACATACTAGTGGGTTTCATCTAGTTCTTGTGGCAATGACAGGTCATGCAAAGGAAGTGGGTTCAACTACCGCAGCACACAACAGTTGAATCGCGTTGTCTTAATGCAAGATACGAGAGCGAAAGCGAGAACATGGGTTTGTATCGGAATGATCAATGAATTGCTTGCCGATGGAATCTGGGGTGAGAACTGCCTTCGATGGGTAATCGAGGTTATCTTGAGGCGTAACCTATCATGAAAACACACCAAATAAACACACAAGACAATATGCAACAATATGATGCATGCTATGACATGGCAATATGGATGTGTGTTGGCCTAATGCAAGTTGAAAGAATAGGGATGAACTCATTTGAATCAAGGATTCAAATGATAGCTCATTTGAGTTAGTCCTAATGGTGCAATATCTTATTCTGGTTATTCAGCATAGTTAACTTGTTTTAACATGCATGAAACCTGTACCAATGGATAGAGTGTATTTTTCTGATAATTTTTCATATATAAATCTTTGCATTTGGAGTTATAGAATAAAAGTTATAAGCATTTGAAATTTGAATTATATTCTGAATTTACTATATAAAATAATTCCAGAATTTGAATTAATCGTCAAGATGAGGTCAGCGTGGACGTCAGGGGTCAACGGGTCATCCAGTCAAACCGACCAGTGGGACCCGCATGTCAGGGTTAGTTTAACTAATTAACTTAATTAGAACTAATCCTAATTAGTTAGCCGGAGGGGGTCCACCTGTCATTGACTCAGACAGTCAACAGGGCCCACCGTCAGGGGTCAGTGGTCAACTCGCCGGCGTCTAGCCGCCGGCGAGGCCAGGCGCGGCGGAGCAAAGTGCTTTTGCACTTTCCGGGCACCAAATGGGGCGCGGGGAGCATCTACGTGGAGCTGGAGATGAGCCGCGGCGTTTGGTGTAACTAGTTGGAGTCGGGGTGGCCGGAGTTGGCACCGGCGACGAAGTCGGGGGCGGCGGGGCTCGGGTGATGTCGGGTTTGTTGCTAGGGGCAAAGCGAGGCGGTGGAGTGCGTAGTTAGGCCAGCGCAACTCGGTGAGTGCGATGGACAGGGTGGCGTGGTTGTTGGGTGGCCGGAGCTTGTCGGCGACGAGCTCCGCGGGCAGTGCGTTCGGGTGATCGGCGTGTGCTCGTTGTGGTGCACGAGGAAGAGAGCGGAGAGGATGGAGAGGTAGCCAGGCTCACAAAGGATCCCGTAGAGAGCCTCGTCGGGGTCGGGGACGGTCTGATGCGGCGGCGACGGCGATGGGGATCTCCGGCGGTGGCGGAGTCGGGCGAGGTCGGTGCGGCAGCTTCGGGGCGAGCAAGAGCTCGGGCTTGGCTTGTTCGACGGAGTCGACGACGGCGGTTACGACGTGACAAGGTCTCGTGGCGCTGGGACGAGGTGGCTACGATTCGACGGAGGAGCGGCGACGGTGGCGTCGGCCATGGCGAGGGAGAGCGAGGGAGAGGAGGCAGGGGAGAATGGGGTGTCCTGGGGGTCGGGCGACGACGCGGGGGTCGTCCAGGGCGGCGAAGCGGCGAGGGGTGAAGCAGGGCGGCGGCCAGCTGCGTGGCGCGCCCTGCGCTCGCCGGCCCGACACCAGGCTGCTGCTGGCGAGCCAAGCAGCTGTTGGCCCAGCTGGCTGGGCTGGGCCGGCAGGTGGGCGATCCGCATGCGACAGTAAGCTTTTCCTTTTTTAAGTTTTTCTATTTTCTGTAACTTTGTTGGGGTTTTTAAAATACCAAAACTATTTTAAAATTACCAAAATGCTCTGGTCACTTGTTGGAATATTCCCAACATGAAACATTTTGGTTTGACAATTTTGAACATTTAAAATATTTTATATAATTTAAAATGCCCAAGTTTAAAACTTGTGGATTAACCCTAGAACCCTTAGATGACCTAGAAAATGATCCACCTCCTTTGACATGGGTTCTAAACCAAGACAAAGAGGATGAGCATTTTGAAGGGCATTTCGATTCATTGAAATAAATTTTAGTAAACCCTAGTTCTTTTAAGGGGGTGTTCGGGGTTTCCTGCCTTCCCATTTCAAATTCAAATGAAATTTAAACATGATGCACACCCTAATGCATGGTCTATCCGGGATGTGACAACTCACCCCACTCAAAAGAATCTCGTCCGAGATTTAGGATCTGCTTGCGAAAAAGGTGGGATACTCAAGTCGAAGACGATCCTCCCTTTCCCAAGTTGCTTCTTGCTCGGAATGGTTTGACCATTGAACCTTTAGAAACTTGATATTCCGGCGCCGAGTGGTACGCTCGGCTTGATCGAGAATCTGAACGGGATATTCTCGATAGGTGAGGTTATCTTGGAGATCAAGCGTTTAGTGGTCCACTCCACGGATAGGATCCGAGAAGCAATGCCTGAGTTGGGAAGCGTGGAAGACATCATGGACTTTGGAAGATGCGGAGGTAGTTCCAATTGGTAGGCAACTTCCCTCGTTTGGCAAGAATGCGAAAGGGTCCAATGTAACGAGGAGCCAACTTGCCTTTGATACCAATCGATGGGTTCCCTTCAAAGGAGTAACCCAAGGTAAGCCTCTCGCCAATTTCATAAGCCATAGGCTTATGCTTGCGGTCATATTGGCTCTTTTGACGAGATTGGGCTGTTTTCAATTTCTCACGAACAATGCGAACCTGCTCTTCGCTTCTGAATCATGTCCGGCCAAAGAGTTGTCTCTCCCGGTTTCGACCAGTTAAGAGGCGTTCGACATTTCCGTCCATAAAGAACTTGAAAGGGCTTTGCCCAGCTGGCTTGATAACTATTGTTATAAGCGAACTCGGCGAATGGAAGGCATTTCTCCCAATTCATGCCGAAAGAGATGACAGAGCTCAAGCATATCCTCTAGGATTTGATTGACTCGTTCTACTTGACCACTTGATTGGGGATGGAAAGCGGTGCTAAAGGAGAGACGAGTTCCCATAGCGTTTGGAAACTTTCCCAAAATTGAGAGGTGAAGAGACTCCACGGTCTGAGTTAATCTCCAATGGAACACCATGAAGAGACACTATTCGAGAGATGTACAATTCAGCTAGCGGCTAGCGGTTATACTCTCACGAACAGGTAGGAAGTGGGCTACTTTGGAAGGCGATCAACAACAACGAAGATAGCGTTATTCCCTCTCTTGGTCCTGGGAAACCCGTAATGAAATCCATACCGATTTTATCCCATTTCCATTCAGGAATTTCCAAAGGTTGAAGGGTACCAAAGCAGGCCGTTGATGCTCGCTTTAACTCGACGGCGACGTCGCGATTAGCAATGTATTGAGCGATTTCTCTCTTCATCCTAGTCCACCAAAACCTCTGGCGTAGATCTTGATACATCTTAGTACTACCAGATGAATGGTGAGAGGAGAGTCATGAGCTTCCTTAAGGATCAATTGCCGTAGCTGTTGTTTCTTGGGAACCACTAAGCGGTTTCAAAGAAGACAACACCTCGTTCATCAATGGAGAAGCATTTAGCAGCTCCGCTAGCAATGTTCTCCTTGATCCGGATATCCTCTATCATACCGCTGAGCAGCTATGATTCGATCCGTGAGATCAGGTTTCGCCACCGTGGTGGAAAGGAATCCTCGAGGAACAATGTGAAGATTAAGCTACGAATTCCTCGTGGAGAATTGGTTGACTTTGTTGTAACATCAGATTGTTACAATAAGATTTGCGACTTAGTCGTCAGCCATGACATTGGCTTTGCACAGGGTGTAGGATATTCCTAAGTCGAAATCTGTAATCAACTCGACCCAACGTCTTTGCCTCGAGATTCAAATCCGGTTGGGTGAAGATATATTTCAGACTTTGGTGATCGGTGTAGATTTCGCAAGCGATTACCCGAAGGTAATGTCGCCAGGTTTTGAGTGCATGAACCATCGCTGCAAGCTCTAGATCGTGTGTGGGATAGTTATCCTCATGTGGGCGAATGGCTGTCGAGATGCGTGGCAATCACATGACGATCTTGCATGAGTATGCAACCTAGTCCTTGTCGCGAGGCGTCGCAATAGATAATAAAGTCCTTAGAAATCTGGTGGAACAAATGCACGGAGCAGATGTCGAGCGTCTTTTCAGTTCCTCAAAGCTGATCTCGCCTTGTGGCGTCCATTCGAACTTCTTATCTTTCTTGAGGAGTTCGGTTAAAGGTTTAGCAACTTTAGAGAATTCTCGACGAAGCGGCGGCAATAGCTCGCTAAACCAAGGAAACTCGAACTTGCTTGACCGATTCAGGTGGAGTCCAATCAAGGACGGCTTGAACTCGCTTCGGGATTGACAGCAATACCCTTACCGAGATTACATGTCCTAGATAGGTCACTTACGGTAACCAGAATTCACATTTAGAGAATTTGGCATAAAGGCGGTGCTCTCGAAGTTTCATCAATACTAGCCTTAGGTGTTCGGCATGTTCTTCCTCATTCTTGGAGTAGATGAGTATATCATCGAGGTATACCACGAATTTATCCAAGTACTCCATGAAGATCGAGTTCATTAACCGAGAGAAGGTGGCTGGAGCATTGGTTAATCCGAAGGACATGACGGTTACTACTCGTATTGGCCATAACGAGTGACAAAGGCCGTTTTAGGAATGTCCCGTTCTTGATTTTGATTTGATGGTAGCCCAACCTCAAATCCATCTTGAAAAGATCGAGGATCCAGCGAGCTGATCATACAGGTCGTTGATCCTGGGGAGCGGATACTTGTTCTTGATAGTGACCAAATTGACAGGTCGGTAATCTACAACCATCCGATCCGTACCATCCTTCTTCTTGACGAAGAGGACGGGGCAAGCCCATGGAGATGAACTAGGACGGATGAAACCTTTCTGCAAGGACTCATCGAGTTGTTTCTTAAGTTCAGCTAGTTCTAGGGGTGCCATCTTATAAGGTCTTCTAGAGATTGGGACGGTTCCGGGAATAAGATCTATCACGAACTCGACATCCTGTCGGTGGGACACTGGCAGTTCCTCGGAAAGACATCCGGAAATCACGGACTACCGGAATATCTTGAGTTCCGAAGGGGTTGGCATTTAAGGAGTAAAGTGGCGCTTAGACACTCGGGTTAAAACATCCACTGTTTTGCCCGAAGGATGGGTAAGTTGAACAGTTCTAGTAGAGCAATCAATCTTAGCATAATGGGCTGACATCCAGTCCATACCCAAGATGATGTTTATGTCCGAGGACTTGAGAGCTATTAGAGATGCAAGAAAGACTAATCATCGACAAGAATTTCATTCCCATGACTTATTCTAGAGGTTTGCCATCTAGAACCAGGAGTTTGAATTTCCATGGAGGTAGGCATGTCACGAGAATGTGGTGTTGTGCAATCGAGCATAGCTCTCGAAAATAAATGAATGAGATGCTCGAAGATCAAAAAACGGTTGCGGATGGCAATTAACAAGAAGCGTGCATCGAGGACGGCGTTGGGATCCTCATAGGTTTCTTCAGCAGAGACATAGTTGACATGGCCACGAGCGGTGGCAACTGGCTTAGCATAGGGCACCTTTCCTGTTGGCTTGCCGCGGCCAACAGACTTTCCAGCTTGATTGGGGTTGTTCTGGGGACACTCTCGGATATAGTGGCCCGTCTCTCCACACTTGAAGCAAGTGATCACATTTGGCCGTGGAGCAGCACTAGCAGTTGGACCTCCATATGTCTTGGGTGGAAAATATGGCTGGTTGGGGCGAGGCGCCTCGAAGGATGGCCTCGGGGTGTACCTGGGTGGTAGAGCCGTATTTGGGACCCAAACCCGCGCTTCGGGATCGAGCGGATGGCGATCGAGTCACGGATGTGCTGCGTGAAGCCTCAAAATCAGTCTGCCTTGCCTCTCGCGCTGATAGCCTTATTGACTAGCTTCGGGAAGAGGTGCACTCATGCAGACGGAGATCTCGGCGTAGCTCGTGGCTAAGTCCTTGCGGAACCTTGCACGCTTCTTGGCATCGGTAGAAACTTCTTGGGGAGCATAACGTGCTAACCTCCCAAATTCACGGCTGTAGGCATCCTTTGTCGACCGCCTTGGGTGAAACTGCAGAATTCCTCACGTTTGCGGTCCATAAGACCTTCGGAATATGGTGCTCACGGGGCGGCACTGAATTCATCCCAAGTTGTAACTTGTCCAGCGGACGCATAGCCTCATAATTTTCCCACGGAGATCGGCGGGGCCTTCCGGATGATAGGCGGCAAAGGTAACCTTGTCAGCCTCAGCCACGTTAGCGGAACGCAGCTTGTGGTGGATCTTGCGGAGCCAATCATCTGCGTCGAGAGGCTCGACGGAATATTTGAATTTTGGAGGATATAGCTTGACGAAATCATTGAGTGAAACCACATCGTTTCTTGGCTGGCGTGCTGTGTTTTGTTCAATCCGCTCCAATAAGCGGTTGGTTTCAAGGCTTATTATGTTACGCTTCCACATCACCTCGCCAAAGATGGCGGTTGCGGCGATTCACATTTCGGCTGCATGGCTTCTCCCCGCTCGGAACAGCAGGAGTATTTGAGTGTTGACCATCCCGGAAGACAAAGCAAAGTTTAAACCAGGATGGCAGAATTTAACAAGGAAGTGCGGAAGGTAATGGACAGTATGGAATGCAAAGATGTTCATCCGTATGACATGGTAATATAAACTGCCATATATATATATACCAACGGTCATACACACCATTCATAGTTTAGTACAAGCTGACGGAGTACAACTATAAGGAAAGGCGTTACATCTCATCGGAAGCATTCCAACTCCTATACATTATTTTTCTACACTTAGGAATGATACACACTAAGTCGTATTCCACGAGTCACGCAGACGGTGGAAACACAACCATTACTATACTAGGAATACTACTACTATCTCAGGCAGCTCCATAGTAGTCCTCATAGAAGTCACCACCTGCACTGAAGTGGGACATGATCGTCCGGAAATGCACAATCTGTGGGGCCTGTGGACCATAAGGACTCGGATGTGGCCGTGGACCCACAAACGGTGGCAGACGAGGCCCACGAGGAGGAGTGATGCCTCCAACCTCACGCCACTCCATGAAGTCCGGCAGACTCGCCCGCACAGGGTACAAGTCTCTCATGTCCATAAATCCGGCTTGCACGGCAGGTGCAAACCTAGTCAGAGTAGCCCAGTGGTCAGAACGGGCATTAAACAGCTCCATACGCAAGGCCCGGTTCTCACGGTCCTTGTCCTCCAAAGAACTCAAGAGTAGTGCGAAGGTGAGTCCTCATGGGATGCATCGCTGTACAAACCTCAAGGTAGCCATGCGCCCTGTGGAGGATCTTGGCATATAGCGAAAATCGGTGTTGCTCGAAGAAAGCAGTTACGCTCGAATAATAGTCATCATGGAATAGGCTGCATCTTGTGCAGACATTCCAATAGTGATTCGAGCCCATAAGAACGTGAAGTGGCTCAAGAGCTCGGGATAAGATGGATAAATCCGGACCGTGCATAGATATTGGCTTTGATTGAAATCCCTAAAATGCTCCTCGACGGTATATTCAGGATACCATCGATAACCAGCCTCAATCATCACCCTAACCAACATGGCCGTGTGACCGCACACATCAATGCAACGGGTCAGCGAACCACTTGGTTACGGGAACGGTGGCCATCTGAAAGCACAGCCATAATGCAAAGGCATTAGAATTCTAGGAAAATCGGGCAGCATAACATCTCAGAAATGCTCAAAATCAAATTTGAGACATTACAAAATCAGATTGCATAACCACTCAACAACATCATATCAAGGTTCGGTTCAAATGATAGCATACTAAAATTTAGTAGCACTGAATCGAGGATGTAACCAACAATCCTATAAGTTACTACGGATTAGTAACACGTGAACCTCGATAGAGAGAAGAGAGCCTAGTCCTATACCCACGTCCGAATGAGAAGAGGATGACTCGGATCGAGGGCATAAGGTAAAGTAGTAAAAGAGCCTTACGTTCCTCCCACAATCAATTCCCTACATATAACTAAAGCATTTCTAGACTCAACTTCACCAGTTTGGCTTAGCGGACCTACAGCAGCCCTGCTCTCGATGCCAACGCTGTCGGGACCCCGATTCCAAGTCACATCGACCTAGCTGGTAACACCTCATATCACTTTGCGGCCTCACACACGGTATTCCCACGGTGTCGCCTTACCATGGCCGGGACCGCTTATGCCTTTTGGCTCACGTATATGATAGTGTCGCTAGCATCCACATGACAAAGAACCCGGGCCGACATGGCTAGTCGTGAACCCAAAGCGGCACTAACCTATGGGGACAGGCATACATGAATCACTTCGAGCATGTCGGTCATCAACGTATGAACTCGGGCTGTAGCACTGGGCTAACAGGACTCCGGTATTCCGGGCTGTAGCAGGCTAGGCAGGACTCCGAGTCTCACCGCGTGACATTTCCCGAAGGACAGACATAGGAACGAAATGAATCACATGCCGGCCAGATCAAGTGTCCAAGCAGTAGTCTGGGCTAGCAGGACTCGGTGAACCGGCTGTAGCGGACTACTATCGCTCGTAAGCACGAGACTACATTTCCCCATATGAGAGGCTGCCAAGGATAAACAACTAGGTTGTCGGATCCCACTCATACCAAGCATTTCAATCATACACGCATAATATGCCCGATATGAGTAAATACAACAAGGCATCACAACAAAACTCTACAACTCAAGTACTTTATTTAAGAGGCTCAGGGAGCCATACATAACATAGTCATACAGGTAGGGGTCACATGACCCAACACTCAAGTCATACAATCATACAAGCACATGCGGAAGCAAACTAGTCTGAGTACGACTCTAGAAAGAAAGAAAGCTTGTTGGAGCCTTTCTATCTACAATGGCCCTTCACAAGTCTTAGATCGCCACCGGTGGCTAGCTTACTCGTCAAGTCAACATCTACATAGAATCCGTCGGAGGGGTAGTATAGTCCTCTGAAAAATATTGATTAAGCAAACATGAGTACAAAGGTACTCAAAGAAGTCTTACCACGTAATCCTATCATACATGCACATTCTCAAGGAAGGAAGTGGAGTTATTTGCAGCAAGCCAGCTTTGACTCTTGGCTAAGCTATCCCACGTGACACACTTTGTAAAGCATTTTGTCGAACACGAGTCCACTAATCACCATCACAATACTCCACCGTGGATCCTCTCGTCATCCCCGAGAGGGCCATCCATGATACTCACACTTATCTTGAGGCTTTTAGTAGTATCCATTTACTTGTCTATGAACTGATATAGGTAACCCAAGTCCTTCTCCGTGGACACGGCTATTCAATAGATCATATTTAACCTGCGGGGTGTACTTCTTCACACGCTCTCACCACTTATCGCCGCTTACACGACATGTACTGCAACCTTCAAGCGGAAGCCCAACGTGGGTGTCGGCCTCAGCCTACCAAACACTCAAGTCCCTAGTCCAGTTTATCGCCTATTCGGGTTCCATCCGCAGGAGTCCGCCGAGGTTTCCCATACAGCCCGAACGATGTGTGCAGGGTTCCCGAGATACCAAACGGGCACTCGGTACACCGGCCACGGTGCCTACCGCAACACAACCCACCCCTAAGGTCAGCGTATGCGTCCCCAAAGATGCTACAAACACGTAAACTACTTGCAACTCCCTGACTATGAACAGGGGTGGTTAAGAAGCCGAGAGGGTCAATTAAGGATCCCAATGTGTGGTAGTAACTGTTCATGGATCACAAACACAGATCTCAGTTCTTAAGTTCGCTTCAATGAAACAACCCACCATGTACTCCTACATGGCCTCTCATCGATACCTTTACCAAATCGTGTTCAACACTTATACTCTCGAACCAACACAACCTTTCACTCCAGTTCATCATCCCAATGAGCCGACTGACACAACTCTAAGCATAGCAAGCATAGCATGGTAGGAATCACAAACATGGCTCAATCAACTCCTACACATACTAGTGGGTTTCATCTAGTTACTTGTGGCAATGACAGTCATGCAAAGGAAGTGGGTTCAACTACCGCAGCACACAACAGTTGAATCGCGTTGTCTTAATGCGAGAAACGAGCGAAGCAAGAACATGGGTTTGTATCGGAATGATCAATGAATTGCTTGCCCGATGGAACTGGGGTAGAGAACGCCTTCGATGGGTAATCGAGGTTATCTTGAGGGAGAACCTATCATGAAAACACACCGAAATAAACACACAAGACAATATGCAACAATATGATGCATGCTATGACATGGCAATATGGATGTGTGTTGGCCTAATGCAAGTTGAAAGAACAGGGGATGAACTCATTTGAATCAAGGATTCAAATGATAGCTCATTTGAGTTAGTCCTAATGGTGCAATATCTTATTCTGGTTATTCAGCATAGTTAACTTGTTTTAACATGCATGAAACCTGTACCAATGGATAGAGTGTATTTTTCTGATAATTTTTCATATATAAATCTTTGCATTTGGAGTTATAGAATAAAAGTTATAAGCATTTGAAATTTGAATTATATTCTGGAATTTACTATATAAAAATAATTCCAGAATTTGAATTAATGCGTCAGCATGAGGTCAGCGTGACGTCAGGGTCAACGGGGTCATCCAGGTCAAACTGACCAGTGGGACCCGCATGTCAGGGTTAGTTTAACTAATTAACTTAATTAGAACTAATCCTAATTAGTTAGCCGGAGGGTCCACTGTCATTGACTCGAGACAGTCAATGGGGCCTACCGTCGAGGTCGATGGTCAACTCGCTGGCGTCTAGCCACCGGGCGAGGCCAGTAGCGCGGAGCAAAGTGCTTTGCACTTTCCGGGCACCAAATGGGGCGCGGGAGCATCTACGTGGAGCTGGAGATGAGCCGCGGCGTTTGGTGTAACTAGTTGGAGTCGGGGTGGCCGGAGTTGGCACCGGCGACGAGTCGGGCGGCGGCCGGGGCTCGGGTGATGTCGGGTTTGTTGCTAGGGGGCAAAGCGAGGCGGTGGAGTCGTAGTTAGGCCCAGCGCAACTCGGTGAGTCACGATGGACAGGGTGGCGTGGCGTTGGGTGGCGGAGCTTCGTCGGCGACGAGCTCCGCGGCCGGTGCGTTCGGGTGATCGGCGTGTGCTCGTTGTGGTGCACGAGGAAGAGAGCGGAGAGGACGGAGAGGTAGCTGTGCTCACAAAGTGATCCCGTAGAGAGCCTCGTCGGGGTCGGGGACGGTCTGATCGGCGGCGGCGGCGATGGGGATCTCCGGCGTGGCGGAGTCGGGCGAGGCTCGGTCGCGGCAGCCAGGGCGCAGCAAGAGCTCGGGCTTGGCTTGTTCGACGGAGTCGACGACGGCGGCGACCAGACAAGGTCTCGTGGCGCGGGACGAGGGTGGCTACTGATTCTGACGGAGGAGCGGCGACGGTGGCGTCGGCCATGGCGAGGAGAGCGAGGAGAGGAGGCAGGGGAGAATGGGGTGTCCTGGGGTCGGGCGACAGCGGAGGTCGTCCAGGGCGTGGCAGCGAAGGGGTGAAGCAGGCGGCGGCGGCCAGCTGCGCGCGCCCTGCGCTCGCCGGCCGGCACCGAGCTTGCTGTCTGGCCGAGCCAAGCAGCTCACCATGCGGTCTGCTGGGCTGGGCCGGCAGTGGGCGATCACAGGCTGACAGTAAGCTTTTCCTTTTTTAAGTTTTTCTATTTTACAGAACTTTGTTGGGGTTTTAAAAATACCAAAACTATTTTAAAATTACCAAAATGCTCCTGGTCACTTGTTGGAATATTCCCAACATGAAACATTTTGGTTTGACAATTTTTGAACATTTAAAATATTTTATATAATTTAAAATGCCCAAGTTTAAAACTTGTGGATTAACCCTAGAACCCTTAGATGACCTAGAAAATGATCCACCTCCTTTGACATGGGTTCTAAACCAAGACAAAGAGGATGAGCATTTTGAAGGGCATTTCGGATTCATTGAAATAAATTTTAGTAAACCCTAGTTCTTTTAAGGGGGTGTTCGGGGTTTCTGCCTTCCCCATTTCAAATTCAAATGAAATTTAAACGTGATGCACACTCTAATGCATGGTCTATCTGGGATGTGACAGAAGTCCATTTCAATATGATCAAACTTCCATTCAGGAATAGCAAGAGGTTGAAGGAGACCAGCTGGTCTTTGGTGTTCTGCTTTCACTCTTTTGCAGACATCACATTCATTCACGAATTGAGCAATTTCTCGCTTCATTCGAGTCCACCAATATGACTGCTTGAGGTCATGGTACATCTTCGTACTTCCAGGATGAATGGATAGAAGCGAATTGTGAGCCTCGTTCATAATGACTTTTCTCAGATCACCCTTAGGAACCACAATCCGGTCCTCAAAGAACAGAGTGTCTTTGTCATCAACGTGGAAGCACTTGTACTTGAAATGCCCTTGTCGATACCACGCTTCACCTTTTTCACCATGGTATCCAGAAGTTGAGCCTCACGAATCTGATCTTCCAAAGTAGGAGAGACTATGAGGTTGGCAAGAAAGCCTTGAGGAACAACTTGAAGATTCAGCTTGGGAAAGATTCACGAGATCCGGTGAAAGGGCTTGAGGATTAGACTGCTGCGATAAGCCTTCCCGCTAAAAGCATCTGCAATGACATTGGCTTTGCCGGTGTATACTCAATACTTGGGTTGTACTCTTGAATCATTTAGACCCATCGAGTCTGCACTGAGGTTGAGGTTGGGCTGAGTGAAGATGTACTTGAGACTCTTGTGATCGATGAAAATGTCCACTTTCCTTCCCAACAAGAGATGTCTCCACGTAATCAATGCATGGACAATCGCCGCCAACTCAAGATCGTGAGTGGGGTAGTTCTTCTCGTTGGGCTTCAACTGGCGAGAGGTATAAGCCACAACTCTTTTCTCTTGCATTAACACAGCACCGAGACCTTGAAGAGAAGCATCACAGAAAACTTCAAATGGCTTGGATTCATCAGGAGGAGTCAGAACAGGAGCTGTGACGAGTTTCTCTTTGAGGGTATTGAAAGCAACGTCACATTCAGGAGACCAGACATACTTCACATGCTTCTGGAGAAGGTTGGAAAGAGGCTTTGCAATCTTGGAGAAGTTCTCAACGAATCTTCGGCAATAGCTTGCAAGACCAAGAAAGCTGCGGAGCTGCTTGACATTCTGAGGAGGTTCCCAATTCACAATTGCGGACACCTTCTCGGGATTAACAGCGATGCCCTTGGCAGAGATGATATGACCAAGATAAAGCACTTCATCAAGCCAAAATTCACATTTGGAGAACTTAGCATAGAATTGGTACTCTCTGAGCTTGTCTAGCACCAATCGCAAATGTTTGGCATGATCCTTCTTATTCTTGGAGAAGACCAAAATATCATCAAGATAGACCAAGACGAATTCATTGGTGTAGGGGTTGAAAATGAAGTTCATCATCCGAGAGAAAGTTGGAGGAGCATTGACAAGGCGAAAGACATGACAAGATATTCATAAGAACCAAAGCTTGTTCGAATGCTGTCTTGGGAATATCTTGTTCACGAATGCGAATCGATGATACCCCATACGAAGGTCAAGCTTAGAGAACACTGTAGCACCTTTGAGTTGCTCAAAAGCTCATTGATGTTGGGAAGTGGATACTTGTTCTTGATTGTCTTCTTATTCAATGGACGGTAATCGACGCAAAGTCGGTCCGTACCATCCTTCTTCGGACAAAAGAACACCACAACCCCAAGGAGATGAACTTCGGTCCGATCAAACCCAGACGCTCTTGTTCATCGAGCTGTTTCTTCAATTCCTTCAGCTCATCAGGTCCAAGCTTGTATGGACGCTTGCAAGCGGGTTCGATGCGGGCTCAAGATCGATAACGAACTCAATCGGCCGATGAGGAGGCATACCCGAAGCTCTTCCGGAAAGACATCTTGGTACTCACAAACGATCGAATCGAGAGATAGCATTCAGTTCGCCCTTCTCATTGAGAGAAAACAACCGAATAGTTTCATCACGAAGCGGCATAGATGATCACATCATTAGAAGAGTGAGTCAATTGAATTTCCCGCAGCACAATCAATCTGAGCTTTGTGCTGATAAAGCCATCCATTCCGAGAATAAGATCAATATCCGAGTCACCAAGAACAATTGGTTTAGCCGAAACCTATAATCGCCCATCTTGATAGAAACATCCGGACATAATTATTAGCTGTCATATGCTTACCCGGGGACACAATTGATAAGGAACTAGGCAATTCTTGATAACCCAATTCATGCTTAGATGCAAATGGTCTTGAGATGAAACAATGCGATGCGCCAAAGATCAAATAAGACTTTTGCAGAATATCATTAATCGAGAGATTACCCATTATCACATCGAAGATTCCTCTGCTTGAGCTGCATTCATCATATTGACCTTGGCATGATTTGGATTATGCTTGACCACTTTGCATTGCTGGAAGATTTCACAGAGGAGGAGGCGGAAGGCGCCTCGGTTGAAGCACTTGTTCAGATAGTGACCCTTCTGCCGACACTTGTTGCAAGTGACCTCAGAGAGCGGACGGTGGTAAGGAGCACTTGACCTTGGAGCTTGAGAATTAGACTTGTTCTGATAGCTTGGGTTGGGTGGGTGGGAAGATCCACGGCCACCTGAGTTCTTCTGCTGATAAGGCTGACGGAACGGAGGAGGAGGAAGGTAAAACTTCTGCTGCTTAGCTGCCACTTGAGAGGACGAAGAGGACTGAACTGCATCCCTGATTCTCTTCTTAGAAGCCTCACATTTGAGTTGGGCAGCTTCTTGCTTCAGAGCCATGTTGTAGAAATCATCATACTTATCTGGCTCAAAAAGCACAAGAGGTAATTGCAGATGTTCTCTCAAACCACCTCTGAATTGATAGATCATACTCTTCTCATCAGGTAAGTCTTGCTTAGCAAAACGAGCGAGCTTCTGGAACTAGATATTGTATTGATAGACAGACATGTTGCCCTGCTTGAGATTGCGGAACTCCTCACGCTTGCTCTCAACAACACTTTTCGGAATGTGATGAGCTCTGAAATCACGGCGGAACTCATCCCAGGTAATGACACGACCTCCTCTGGAATCTTTGTATTGCTGGTACCACTCAGCAGCTTGATCCTTGAGTTGAAACGATGCAAACTTGACAAAGTCCTCAGGTCTGACATTGCTACAATCAAAGTGCTTGCAGATGTCCACTAACCAATCGTCAGCGTCTGTGGCCTCAACACAGAAACTGAAAGACTTCGGCTGATTAGCGAGGAACTGACTGAGAGTAGCAAAGTGTGGCTGATTGTTGCCTTGACCTTGATTTCCTTGATTGCCTTGCCCCTGAGTACGTTCTTGCAAGAGCTGCAAAATCATCTGAGCATTGGCATTGGTGGCTGCCATGATAGCTTGCCAGGCCTCTGGAGGCGGAGGTGGAGGTGGAGGTGGAGGTTCTGATGATCCCCATCATTGCGATCCGGATTCGAGGCGCGTTGGCGGAGCCATCTGAAGAGGGTGACATCCGTTAGTCCTTTGATAGACAAATAGATAAGTAGAATCAACGGATAGAAATTGCAACATATAGTCCTCACAATAAACATTCGAACAAGAATGAACGAATGAATTCCAAAGTTAATCATCACACGTCCATTAAGGTGAGAGGCCACTTAGATAAAGATATGGAAACAACATCTGCCTTAGAAACAAATCGAATATCACAACTGAAAACAAAAGATTGACTGCTAGAATGAGCCGGAACAAACACATAATAGAGATTTCGCCCAAAGTGTTCGTGGTGGGGCCCACACGGACACGACGTATAGCGGACGTCACGAATGACAAGCAAGACGTCCCCGAATCAGCATAGCCAAGGATTCTTTAAGACGTCTCGCGACCAATCAGAATCGACCGTGAATGGGCGGACCACTAGACGTTGAACCCCAATCTCAAATCATACATCCGTTGGAAAGAATATCCCGTAAGCTACTAGAATTCCCACCTATAAACTCCGAAACTTTCTGGTTATGCAATCTGGTGTTGGGGATACAGGGACACAAAATATATCACCCAAACTAACAATACCTAGATCCAATTGTATCCATCCGTCAACACATGACCAAGAAATCCTCGAAATCGTGTACCTCGACCTTCAAAAACATCCGTTATACAAGTCATGGCAATACTCCACTTTTCGCCACAAGATCTTGGGCTATCAAGGTTATCTCACCAACAACTGCACAAAAGAGATTTCGATGTCGGCAAAACTTAGGTATTCGAGAATCGCAACGATAAAATTGTGACGACAACACCTCGGAGCTCAACTCCCGGGACACCGCCACAACCCCTAAATGTCGAGGCACCAAGAACAATGTTCTCGTCACAAAACCATCAGAACGATTCCAAGATACCCACGTGATCCTAAATTTTTTTAGTGAAATTTGAGAAGAGAAGAGTCAAAACTCTCGTCGAGACCTCACAGAGCGATGAAGGGACTGGGAAGTAAAAAGAATCCTACTCTCGATATATATAATCCTAAGACTCAAAACATTTTCCATTCTAGACTCAACAACGCCAAGAAACAATCAAGTAGGGGCTCCTAAGTCGGGAAGGCTCGATTACCAACTTAGTATCGCCCCGATGCGGCTATATCTCCCACGTGTCGAGGCACGACTTAGAGGCATAACCGCATTGAAAGCAATGTCGCAAGTGAGGTAATCTTCACACAACCCATGTAATAAATAAGGAAAGAGATACATAGTTGGCTTACAGATTAGCCACTTCACACAAGACATAAATAAACATCCATCATTCGAGTACACTCAAGGTCCGACTACGAACCAAAATAAAAGAAGATACCCCAAAAGCTACACAGATCCCCGAATCGTCCCAACTGGGCACCACTACTGATCATCTGGAAAAGACACATAGTAACGACCACGTTCCTCGTCGAACTCCCACTTGAGCTCGGTTGAGACGCCTGCACTGGCCTCATCGGAACCTGCAACTGTTTTGGAAGTATCTGTGAGTCACGGGGACTCAGCAATCTCACACCCGCGAGATCAAGACTATTTAAGCTTATAGGAAGGACTGAGTAGTAAAGTGGAGCTGCAGCAAGCGACTAGCATTTATGGTGGCTACATCGCAAAAGAGAGCAAGAAGAGAAGCAAAGCACGGTCGTGAAGCTAGTAGCGATCAAGAAGTGATCCTGAACTACTTACGTCAGACATAACTCCAACACCGTGTTCACTTCCCGGACTCCGCCGAGAAGAGACCATCACGTTACACACGCGTTGATGTGTATTTTATTTGAGGTCAACTTTGGGTTTTCTACAACCGGACATTAACAAATTCCCATCTGCCTCATAACCATGCAGCACGGCTTTGAAAGATATTACCCTGCGTAGGGTGTCCCAACTTAGCCCATTATAAGCTCTCACGGTCAACGAAGGATATTCCTTCTACCGGAAGACCGATCAATCTCGGAATCCCGGACTACAAGACATTTCGACAGCAATAAAACAAGACCAGCAAAGCCGCCCGATTGTGCCGACAAATCCCGATAGGAGCTGCACATATCTCGTTCTCGTGGCACATCCGGATGAGCAGTCCATACAACTAAAACCAGACCTCAAGTTGCCTTGAGGGGCGCCACAACACTTAGTTCGGCCAGCACTTTCGAAGGAGCACTGGTCCGGGGGTTAAAATAAAGATGACCCTCGGGCTCGCGAAACCCGGGGAAAAGGCTTAGGTGGCAAATGGTAAAACCAATGTTGGGCCTTCTTTGGAGGAGTCTTATTCAAAGCGAACTGT
Source organism: Aegilops longissima (assembly GCA_021605205.1). Classification (NCBI taxonomy): domain Eukaryota; kingdom Viridiplantae; phylum Streptophyta; class Magnoliopsida; order Poales; family Poaceae; genus Aegilops; species Aegilops longissima. Next base: position 268,624,279 of record CM038682.1, on the reverse strand, counting down.
CAAGGGGTCCCATAAATCACCCAACCGTAAGGAACGCGAAATCAAGGAACATAACACCGTATGACGGAAACTAGGTGGCAAGAGTGGAACAAAACACTGGCATAAGGCCGAGCCTTCCACCCTTTACCAAGTATATAGATGTATTAATTTATAGCAGATAAATATTGTGATATCCCCAACAAGTAAACATGTTCCAAAGAGGAACAACATCTCCATGTTCCAACAAGGAACAAACTTCAGCTTCACCTGCAACTAGCAACGCTATAAGAGGGCTGAGCAAAGCGGTAACATAGCCAATCAACGGTTTGCTAGGAAAAGGATGGTTAGGGGCTGACATGGCAATATGGGTGACATGATATAGCAAGTGGTAGGCATCGCAGCATAGGCATAGCAAAAGAGCGAGCAACTAGCATAGCAAAGATAGAAGTGATATCGAGGGTATGGTCATCTTGCCTGCAATGTTCTCGAGTTGTCGAAAGCTTGATCCTCGTAAGCGTTCTCAACAGGTTCCTCGTTCACGTACTCGCCTCCGACTCTACCCAAAGCAACAACACAAACAAAGGAACCACAATAAATCACGGTGCAATGCACAAACAACATGATGCAAAACATGACATGATATGCGAGATGTGATATGCAATGCGTATGTGCGCTCCGGAAGGTAAATGATGAACCAGGCATCAACTTGGCAAACCAAGCATGCCACTGGAAAGATGAGATGATTTCGGTTGAAATCGATATAAAGATCACCGGAATCGGATGCACGGTTTGGAAATGACAAGCAAAACAAGAATGGCGCAAATCTGCCATTAACAGCATGATGCCACTTAGCAAGCAACAATTAATTAAGCTACTGCACCCAAACGTATCAACAAAGCACATGGCAGTGATCTACACATGATGCTCGACAAAAGATGAGCACTGAGCTACGGCTAGCTCACATCATAACAGGTTCAAACAAGCATGGCAAAAGTGCACAAAATATCAGGCTGGACATGGCAAAAACAGCATCAGGTTGCAATGTTCAGAGCAACAAAACTACATGCTACAGGAACTTGAAATAGCAAAACATGGCATGGCATGAATCTACTCAAAGCATAGATCAAAAGTCCCTTACTGACCATAAGCCAAAAAGGACATAGAAAATATAGTAACACCCATGTCAATATTGAAAGTTTCGGTAACAGATTCAGCAACATGGCATGTCAAAAACTGATAACGAGTAGGCATGTTTACAAGCTCAATGCACTCACTACAGAGCCTTATATGATAAACTAAGCATACATACATCAAGAAGACATGGCATAGAAGACATACATGGCAAGAACACTAACATAGCATATATGGATCAACCACAACAAGCTAGGCAAAATTGAATAACATGTATACAATCTGCCAGGAAACATTTGATAGCAAAAGTAGAGCTCGATTGACTCAAGCTATGGCACTCCAAAATTGCAAAAAAAGGGCATGGATGGATAGAGCAAGACATGCTTTACAAAACACCCTTACTGAAGTATCTCAAAATATGCATAGATCTCTTGGTATCATCAAGTAAACATGGCATCAAAATCAGCTAAAACAGGGCTGAAATCAGCAACAGCAGGACACCTATTTGCATGCTTGTGCTAGTCACCACATAGATCACAAAAATACATAGCATACACCCCTGGAAAGATGGCATGGCATTTTACAAAACACATGTAGGACTCAAATTCATAGGGTGCACAAAATAATCATGGCAAAAATAACAAAAGTGCAACTTCATTATTTAAATGAAACTAACATCACATAGCACTCTTCCAACAGCATTTCGGGCATCAAGATGAGCTCAAATGAAAATGATGCAATGGGATGAAATGATCTACTCTTCGAGGCGAACATTTTAACATATTATACGCGCAAAATGGATCTACAGATACAAAGATACACCATGTCGAAAATTGCACAAAATAACAATAGATGCAAAAACTTAAGAGAAAAATTAGGAGGGGGAGAAGTCAACGGCGCGGGAACCGAGGCCGGATCGGGCTCCGGCCCGATCGGATCCGGCGACGGCGGGGCGGAGGAGCTCGCCGGGGAGGCGGCCGGCGAGGGGGAGGCGGCGCCGAGGGGCGGCGGCCCCGGTGGCAGCGGAGGCGGGCGGGAGCCGGCGAGGAGGCGGGCGCCGGGTGGCGCGGCCGGGCTCGCGGAGGGAGGCGGCTGGGCGGCGGCGCGCTGGGCAGCGGCGGCGAGGCGCGGCAGCGGCGAGGGGAGGCAGGCGGGCGGCCTGCCGGGCGAGGCGCGGGCGGAGCTGGCGACGGGCGGCCATGCTGCCCCTCGGGCTGGTGTGGCGGCGGCGCTGGCCTGGCAAGGGGGGCGGCGCGACAGGTGGCGGCGCGAGTGAGTGGGGCGGACGCCAAGGATAGGTCCGCGCCGGCGGACACGTCCGCCGCGCGAGGGAAATTTAGGGTTTCGGGGAAGAGGATGATCCGGATTTCGGGGGAGGTGTTTAAATAGGCATAGAGGGAGCTAGGAGAGTCCAAATGAGGTGTAGTTTTCGCCCACACGATCGTGATCGAACGACGGAGAGCATGGAGGTGACTTAGATGGGTTATTGGGCTGTTTTGAAGGGGTGTTGGGCTGCAACTTAAAAGAGGCCTTTGCGAGAGTGCGGTTAACCGTTGGAGTACCAAACGAGCTCCAAATGACCCGAAACTTGACCGGTGGTCTACGGGTGGTATACCAAGGCCACTAGACAAACCTCGGTCCATTTCGATAAGGTTTAATACCCGCACACGGAAAAACGTAAAAGGGACCGCCGGGGGAGATAGGAGTGCCGGATTGCAAAACGGACAACGGGAAAAATGCTCGGAATCATGAGACGAACACGTATGCAAATGCGATGCACATGATGACATAATAAAATGCATGACATGGACAAAATGCAAAAAGGAGAAAAACCCAACCACGGAGGGAATATCATATATCAATGCTGAAAATGGCAAGAGTTGGAGTTACAAATATGGAAAGTTACTTCCGGGGTGTTACATAGGCCAAACCAAACTGATAGTTCGAAGAGACTAGCAAAGATAACCAATCATACATAAAAGAATTCAGAGAAGATTTGTTCATAGATAATCTTGATCATAAACCGACAATTCATAGGATCTCGACAAACACATCGCAAAAAGAGTTAAATCAAATAGATCTCCAAGAAGATCGAGGAGAACTTTGTATTGAGATCCAAAGAGATAGAAGAAGCCATCTAGCTAATAACTATGGACCCGAAGGTCTGTGGTAAACTACTCACACATTGTTGGAGAGGCTACGGTGTTGATGTAGAAGCCCTCCATGATCGATGCCCCCTCCGGCAGAGCGCCAGAAAAGGCCCCAAGATGGGATCTCATGAGTACAGAAGGTTGCGGTGGTGGAATTAGGTTTTCGTGGTGCTCCTCGATGGTTTTGGGGTACGTAGGTATATATAGGAGGAAGAAGTAGGTCGGTGGAGCCACGATGGGCCGACGAGGGTGGAGGGCGCGCCCAGGGGGTAGGCACGCCCCCTGCCTCGTGGCCTCCTCGTCGATTTCTTGACATCCACTCCAAGTCCTTTGGATCACGTTTGTTCCAAAAATAACTCTCGCGAATGTTTCATTCCGTTTGGACTCCGTTTGATATTCCTTTTCCGCGAAACACTGAAATAGGCAAAAAAACATCAATTTGCACTGGGCCTTGGGTTAATAGGCTAGTCCCAAAAATAATATAAAAGTGTATAAATAAGCCCATTAAACATCCAAAACAGAATATATAATAGCATGGAGCAATAAAAAATTATAGATACGTTGGAGACGTATCAAGCATCCCCAAGCTTAATTCCTGCTCGTCCTCGAGTAGGTAAATGATGAAAACAGAATATTTGATGTGGAATTCTAGTTAGCATATTCTTCAATGTATTTCTCTTTATTGTGGCATGAATGTTCAGATCCGAAAGATTCAAGATAAAAGTTTAATATTAACATGAAAATAATAATACTTCATTCTAACGAAGCAATCATGTCTTCTCAAAATAACATGACCAAAGAAAGTTATCCCTACAAAATCATATAGTCTGGCTATGCTCTATCTTCACCACACAAAGTATTTAAATCATGCACAACCCCGATGACAAGCCAAGCAATTGTTTCATACTTTTGATGTTCTCAAACTTTTCCAATCTTCACGCAATATATGAGCGTGAGCATGGACATAGCACTATAGGTGGAATAGAATGGTGGTTGTGGAGAAGAAAAAGAAGGAGAAGATAGTCTCACATCGACTAGGCGTATCAATGGGCTATGGAGATGCCCTTTAATAGATATCAATGTGAGTGAGTAGGGATTGCCACGCAACGGATGCACTAGAGCTATAAGTGTATGAAAACTCAACAAAAGAAACTAAGTGGGTGTGCATCCAACTCGCTTGCTCACGAAGACCTATGGCATTTTGAGGAAGCCCATAATTGGAATATACAAGCCAAGTTCTATAATGTAAAATTCCCACTAGTATATGAAAGTGACAACATAGGAGACTCTCTATCATGAAGATCATGGTGCTACTTTGAAGCACAAGTGTGGAAAAGGATAGTAACATTGTCCCTTCTCTATTTTTCTCTCATTTTTTTATTTGGGTCTTCTTCTTTTTTCTTTTGGCCTCTTTTCTTTTTTTTCTTTGTCCAGAGTCTCATCCCGACTTATGGGGGAATCATAGTCTCCATCATCCTTTCCTCACATGGGACAATTCTCTAACAATGATCATCACACTTTTATTAACTTACAACTCAAGAATTACAACTCGATACTTAGAACAAAATATGACTCTATGTGAATGCGTCCGGCGGTGTACCAGGATATGCAATGAATCAAGAGTGACATGTATGAAAGAATTATGAAGGTGGCTTTGCCACAAATACGATGTCAACTACATGATCATGCAAAGCAATATGACAATGATGAAGCGTGTCATAATAAATGGAACGGTGGTAAGTTGCATGGCAATATATCTCGGAATGGCTATGGAAATGCCATAATAGGTAGGTATGGTGGCTGTTTTGAGGAAAATATATGGTGGGTATGTGATACTGGTGAAAGGTACACGGTATTAGAGAGGCTAGCAATGGTGGAAGGATGAGAGTGCGTATAATCCATGGACTCAACATTAGTCATAAAGAACTCATATACTTATTGCAAAAATCTATTAGTTATCGAAACGAAGTACTACGCGCATGCTCATAGGGGGATAGATTGGTAGGAAAAGACCATCGCTCGTCCCCGACCGCAACTCATAAGGAAGACAATCAATAAATAGATCATGCTCCGACTTCATGACATAACGGTTCACCATACGTGCATGCTACGGGAATCAGAAACTTTAGAACAAGTATTTCTCAAATTCACAACTACTCAACTAGCATGACTCTAATATCACCATCTTCATATTTCAAAACAATTATCAAGTATCAAACTTCTCTTAGTATTCAATGCACTTTATAGTTTTTATCTTTGATGCCTATCATATTAGGACTAATTTTATAACCAAAGCAAATTACCATGCTGTTCTGAAGGACTCTCAAAATGATATAAGTGAGGCATGAGAGATCAATAATTTCTATAAAATATAACCACCACCGTGCTCTAAAAGGTATAAGTGAAGCACTAGAGCAAAATTGTTTAGCTCAAAAGATATAAGTGAAGCACATAGAGTATTCTAATAAATTCCGAATAATGTGTGTCTCTCTCAAAAGGTGTGTACAGCAAGGATGATTTTGGTGAACTAAAAAGCAAAGACTCAAATTATACAATACGCTCCAAGCAAAACACATATCATGTGGTGAATAAAAATATAGCTCCAAGTAAAGTTACCGATGGACGAAGACAAAAGAGGGGATGCCTTCCGGGGCATCCCCAAGCTTAGGATTTTGGGTTGTCCTTATATTTTACCTTGGGGTGCCTTGGGCATACCCAAGCTTAGGCTCTTGCTACTCCTTGTTCCATAATCCATCAAATCTTTACCCAAAACTTGAAAACTTCACAAAACATAACAGAAAATCTCGTGAGCTCCGTTAGCGAAAGAAAACAAAACACCACTTCAAGGTACTGTAATGAACTCATTCTTTATTTATATTGGTGTTAAACCTACTGTATTCCAACTTCTCTATGGTTCATAACCTCCGATACTAACCTTAGATTCATCAAAATAACCAAACTACACGCGAAAAACAGAATCTATGAAAAACAGAACAGTCTGTAGTAATCTGTACCAAACACATACTTATAGAACTCCAAAAATTCTGAAATAAATTTCTAGACGTGAGGAATTTATCTATTAATCATCTCAAAAAGAATCAACTAAATAGCACTCTCCAGTAAAATGTTGTAGCTAATATCGTGAGCGCTGAAGCTTTATGAATTATATATTACTAAACAGAAACAAAAGGTAAGAAACAAAAATAAAATTGGGTTGCCTCCCAACAAGCGCTATTGTTTAACGCCCCTAGCTAGGCATGATGGTTTCAATGATGCTCACATAAAATATAAGAATTGAACCATAAAGAGAGCATCATGAAGAATATGACTAGCACATTTAAGTCTAACCCACTTAATATGCATAGGGATTTTGTGAGCAAACAATTTATGGGAACAAGAATCAACTTGCATAGGAAAGCAAAACAAGAATAACTTCAAGATTTTAAGCACATAGAGAGGAAACTTGATATCATTGCAATTCCTACAAGCATATATTCCTCCCTCATAAAAAATTTCAGTAGCATCATGAATGAATTAAACAATATAACCATCACATAAAGCATTCTTTTCATGATCTCCAAGCATAGAAAATTTACTACTCTCCGCATAAGCAAACTTCTTCTCATTCGGAATAGTGGGAGTATCATAAGAAACTCGAATACTATAAATTGTTTCCACATTATGTCAGGACCCCGATTCCAAGTCACATCGATCTAGCCGGTAACACCTCATATCACTTTGCGGCCTCACGCACGGTATTCCCACGGGTGTCGCCTTACCATGGCCCGGACCGCTTAAGCCTTTTGGCTCACGATATGATAGTGTCGCTAGCATCCATATGACAGAGAACCGGGCCGACATGGCTAGTCGTGAACCCAAAGCGCACTAACCCATGGGGACAGCATACATGAATCACATCGAGCATGTCGGTCATCAACGTGTGAATCCGGGCTGTAGCACTGGCTAACAGGACTCCGGTATCCCGGCTGTAGCAGCTAGGCAGGACTCGGATATCACCGCGTGACATTTCCCGAAGGGATGATATAGGAACGAAGTGAAACACATGTCGGCCACCAAGTGTCCAAAGCAGTAGTGTTTGGGCTAGCGTGACTCCGTGAACCGGGCTGTAGCGGACTACTATCGCTCAGAAGCACTAGACTACATTTCCCCATATGAGAGGCTGCCAAGGATAAACAACTAGATTGTCGGATCCCACACATACCAAGCATTTAAAACATACACACAATATGCTCAATATGTGTAGATACAACATGGCATCACAACATAACTCTATGACTCAAATATTTATTCATTAGGCTCTGAGGAGCGAGATATTACAAACATGGGTCTCATGACCCAACACTCAGAGCATACAAGACAAAGCACAAGCGAAGCTTAATATGTCCGAGTACGACATCTACAAATGAAAAAGACTTAGAAGCCTGAATATCTACTAGATCCTGCCAGGGCACAAGATCGTAGCTGAGGTATCAAGCTAAACGTCGAAGTCCATGCGGAACTACTAGCGAGACTGAAGTCTCTCTGCAAAACATAAAATATGCAAACGTGAGTACAATTGTACTCAGCAAGACTTACATCAGAACTAGCTACACATGCAACATTATCAACAAAGGGGGTGGTGGAGTTTGACTACAGCAAGCCAGCTTTGACTCAGTGGCTATCCTGAACTACGACTGCAAGTAACTCTTTTGGGGTGGCGCACACGAGTCCACATATTCACCATATCAATACTCCACTATGGATCCGCTCCCGTCTCCCTACAAGAACGCCATTCATAGCACTCACGCTTATCTTGCGCATTTTAGAGTATCCACTTTCACTTGTCTATGAACTGTACAGGCAACCCAGAAGTCCTTTACCGTGGACACGGCTATTCGAATAGATCATATTAACCTGCAGGGTGTACTTCTTCACACACGCTCGCCACTTATCGCCTCAGACACGCCATGTACCTCGGCAACCTTCAAGCGGAAGCGGGCGAGAGTCAGCCACGAACCGACTAACCACACAAGTCTCTCGTCCAGTGTTTATCGCCTATTCGGTTCCATCCACAAGGAGATCCGGCGGGGTGTCGCTCACGGCCCCAAACGATGTGAGCAGGGTTCCCAAGCCCACCAACCGGGTGCCACTTGGTACACCGTGCATCAGGCCTAGTCTGTCCCAAGCCCACCTGCACGGGTGCCACTTGGTAGACTGCTAACACTACCTACAAACACCAGAAACTAGTTGCAACTCCTGGACAGAGATCATGTTGATTAATAAGTCGAGAGGGGTCGAGTTACCGGAACCCAATGTGTGGTAGTAACTGTTCATGGATCACAAACATAGAACTCAGTTCCTGAGGACAGTTTCAATGAGACAACCCACCATGTACTCCTACATGGCCTCTCACTGCTACCTTTACCAAATCGTGTTCACACACTTAGCTCTCACACAGTAGGACATGTTCACGCACCTCCAATTCATCCCCGATGAATCAGACCTGACACAACTCTAAGCAATAGCAGGCACGACAAACAAGCATGAATGAGTAGGCACATCAGGGCTCAAACAACTCCTACTCATGCTAGTGGGTTTCATCTATTTACTGTGGCAATGACAGGTCATGCAGAGGATAAAGGGGTTCAACTACCGCAACAAGTAACATATGAATCGTTGTTGTCCTAATGCAGTAAAAGAGAGCAGGAGCGAGAGAGTGGGATTGTATCAGAATGAACAAGGGGTTTTGCTTGCCTGACACATCCGAAGATAGTATAGTTCTCCATCGGTGTCATCGAACACGTAGTCGCAACGTCGTCTACCGGGAGGGGATAACCGGCAAACAAGAAAGAACACAATCAATGCAATGCAGCAATATGATGCATGAATGTGACATGGCAATATGCTGTTGATTGAGCTAATGCATCTAGCAGCAAGTTAAATGAAGTTGGTTTGAATACAAGATTCAAATTCAAACTCCATATGTTGATATTTAAATGCCATTTATATGATTTGTGCTAAACAGCAGCTATAAGTTGTTCTAACATGCATGAAAATGGTACAGATGGATAGATTGGATTTTTCTGATCATTTTTAATATATAATTTATCTCATTCTGAGTTACAGTTGAATTTATATGAATTTTAGAAGTTTTAACTATTTTCTGGAATTTCCTGAGTAAAAAAAAATCCAGAAAAACCTATTACTGCGTCAGCATAGCGTCATGCTGACCTTAGCAGGTCAACAGAGCAGCCCCGGGTCAAACCTGACGCGTGGGTCCCGCATGTGAGTGTGACAAGGCAGGAACAGAGGCTGACCACTGGGACCCGGTCAAAGCTAAGGTGGCAAGGTCAAACTAATGGGTGGGGTCCATCCTGTTAAATTAACGCTAAGTATTTTGTTAGCCGGTTAAGTAACACTATGGGGGCCACTGTCAGTGACACGGCGTGTGATTAGTGCTAACCTAAGCCGTGCCACGTCAGCGAACGGTGTTCAGCCGCCGGTGACCACATCCCCCGGCGGTGGCTCGCCGGCGTTGCTCGGGATGGCGCTACCGTGCATCGTTTCATTCGTGGTTTGTGCTACGGCGAGCTGGGAGACTCGCGCATCCAGCAGTGGCAAGAGCTCGAGCTGGGGTGGCCGGAGCTCACCGGAATGGAGCTCGCGGCGGCGCCGGAGTTCGGGCTCGAGCGGATGCGGGGTTCCAGTGCGAGCTTAGAGCAACGGCGTGGCGTGTTCGCTTCCTGGGTATGCGTTGAACAAGTTGGTGATGCTAGGGCGAGCGGAAGAGCGCAGGAGCATGGAGCTCGTCGGCCGTGGCGGCGGCCGGAGCTCGGAGCTCGCGGGAATGGCAGCTAGCGGATGAGAAAGTAGGGGGCGAGCATAGAGGGAGGGGCAGGGGCTCACAGCGGATCCGATGGGGGAGACGGCGAGGCCGGGGAAGCACGGGAGGCGGCGAATCGGGTGACGGAAATCAACGGGGCCGAAGGTTGAAGAAGGCGGCGGTGTGGGCATTTGGGGCGCCCGGGCGGCGTGTGTCCTCGAGGCGTGACGACGGAGGTGGAGCTCCTGGACAGTTGGGGAGGCTAGGCGGTGGTCTGTGGCCGCAAGAACAGCGTCGGTGGCGATGGTGGCGTTCGGCCATGGCTGCGGACAAGCGTGGGGGGAGGGGGGATAGCCAGGAAAGAGGGGGAAGGACAAAGGGGGGGGGGGGTCAGGGCGGTCTCCGAGGGGACCAGCACGGGGAGGCCAAGCAGGAGGTGGCGCTGCTCGGCTGCGGCATGCCTGGCACGCAGCTGCTCCTACTGGCAGCAGCTTGAAGAAGCTGCTGGGGCTAGTGGGCCGGGCCTCTCTGGTGGGCTGGACAGGTAAGCTCCAGGTAAGGTTGCTCTGTTTTATTTTCTGTTATGTTTTCTTTTGTTAAATATTCTGCCACTGTTCAAAATTCAAAACAATTTCAAAATAAAGGACAAAACCCTTTGAATAATTTTATGTTGCAAAATGGACATTTCCAAATGCACATAAAATGTTTCAAAGATATTTGAAATTATATTCTAGTTATATGAATATAACTCAAATTCAAATAGCTATTGATTTAAATTCAGAGTCCCAAAAATAAATCCTTAAAAATGTTCCTAAATTCTGGTTTGATATATAGCTCTTCCCAAAATTCTCAAACATTTCAAAAGGACATCTTGGAAACAAAGAATGATATTTCCAGGGTTCTTTGCCCTTCTTTTATTTAAGTTTATGAGGCTTCCACTTTCCTCAATTCCAAGTTTCAGAAATTTAGACATGATGCAAGCAAGGTACAAACACTAGGCAGCACCAGAAGCTAGTGATGTGACAGCTCACCCCTACTAAACAAGAATCTCGTCCCGAGATTCAGGTCGTGAGGTAAGAAGGCAAAGGGACACATGCTAATACAATCTTCACGATCCAGATGTCTTTCTCGAGGATATTGATTCATTGCATCTCGTTGACCTCGAAGTCTTGCTTTGAGATCTACATCCAACATGACAATGAGAAGAAAGGGAGGATTTTAGAAGAATCGATCTTCTTGAGGTTCGAACAATTTAGGATCATCTTAATGATCACAAGGTCAACTCACGGAATGAGACATAGAAGCATCTCTAGAACTGAGAGGCAAAACATGCATGAGGAGCGACAGAAGAAACAATTTGACGAGGGTTTCAAAGTAGCGAGGAAATTGCCATGAATCCATAACGGGGCACCTCAGGGAAGGTGACTCGAAGAACTATTCCCTTAGGTGGCAAAAAGAATTACTTTTGATACAAAGATCATTGAAATTATTTATACCAGCCTAAGGCAATCACAAACGATCGTGTGAACGAATTCGAAAGGATGGCATACTCATACCAGAATGGATGATGTGGACTACCTTGTTGAAGACAACGCAATGGATGATTTTTGCTTATCATCGGAGATGGATGGGACCCAAGGTAGGGCCACTTTGAGGAAGATCCTGAACAAGAGTTACTAAGAAGGCAGCCCATAGTGAAATGGCACAAAGACGGTGCAAGCTAGAAATAAAATGCAAATGCTGGGAATGACCCAACCATCATATCTGCCTGAGATTCAGATCTGGTTCGTAACGGGATATTTTAGACAACATGTCTGGAGAAGAAAGTTTGCAACAAAAACCGATGAGGTAACGTTGCGAGACTCTCAGGAGATGAGCTACGATAGGAAGCTCCAAAACATGAGCTGGTTCGGCTACATACATGTGAGCACGTTGTCCAAGACAAGAATGACCACATAGTAGTCTTATAATAAAAATACTGCCGAGTTCTGGTTGGGAATCACCATCGAGGATATCGAAGCCCTTACATAAGTCATGATTCTTAAGAAGGAACTTCTTCACCTTGAACAAATCAATCAGTGGCTTGGTGTGCTAGGAACACATATGGAGTGGAGGTAATTAATCTACCAAACCATAGAATACTTCGCACGTATGCATGACTGACTTGGGATTATTCCAAGGGAAACAAAACAAACCTTGCTCAAATTCATGGCGGCAACTTACACCTAAAGCACATGAATTCGAGGAAGTCACTTCTTCCATCCAAGCATAAGCTTCATGAATGGAACACGAAGGCATTGCTTACAAAGTTTCCAACACTAGGTTGATGTTCAACATGAATCATGGGGGAGACAAAATGCTGCTGATGGGCTCAACAACAACTCATCGGAATTTCCATATCACTGGACTTCCGCCATCATGTGAACATGGTGATAGCATTGGTCAGACCAAAAGATGTAATGGGGTATGCTTGAGGGATCAACCACGAGTAAGACAACATTACGAACATCGTTGGTTCTGATTTGACTTAATAATAGCCCATAATCAAGTCAAAGTTTGATAAGACAATAGGTTCAACAACTGATCACGGGGATCATTCGATGAAGATATCATCTTTCTTCAACACACATGCATACTCAAGGATATCCCTTTGTGATGAACTAAGTTCAGCAAAGCTTTTATCTTCCAACTCTCCAAGTTGTTGTTTAGCTTATCCAACCAGCTCAGGGATATCCAACACGGATTCTTGGAGAAGGGGTGGTTTACAAGAAACCAACTTGATCACGAACTTAACATAGCGATCAGGTGACAACCTGGTAATACTTCCGAGAAGATATTCGGAAAATCACGAACCACCGATATGTTACTAAGGTCGAGAACAACCTTGCTTTTCAGAGCAAGACGATATGATCAAATAAGCAAGGAATTGAACAATCCTAACTCATTGACTGAAGAGTGCACCGGAAATAAGGACTAGGTAGCACGATCAATCTTGGAATGATGATTCCATAATCAACTCACCAAGAATGATATTATCGTCCATTAACCACCAAGCAACGGGGTTGCTAGGAGTATTGATTTCACACATCACGGTACACTTGTTGGCATTCCGGTTTCAATAACACGGGAACCGAGGAATGAACAATGATGGCAAGAAGTATTACTGCGTCAAGAATTCATAAGAGGTGGTGCAATTCTCATGACACTCTTGACATAAAGATGGTAACACTCCAAGGTACAGTAGAGCAAAAGCTGGTTTGGCATTTTGATCTGCGGAATACAACTGCTTTGACCCAATCCTAGAAATGGATGAGGTACTGGAGTTTGTTTCTCCTAGTCATTCCCGGATAGAATGGCTTGACGGGCCACAAGAGTAGTGGCATCGATGAACACGAATGCATAACTACTCCTGACTATCAATCGATAGACGAGGGCCAGAAAACAACTAAAGAGGGACAACTCAAAGGAACACATGTTTTTCTGAGTTGTGAATGCATGGATTAGTATGCCGAACAAATTCAGCATATTTCTTCCGGATAACCCATGCAGATAGGTTGAACTGGCAGAGTCGCAAAATAGAATGGAGAACCCATCAAGAGCACTCTTGTCATGAACTCTTGGTTCAAGGAACTTCTGCCAAGAATGGTTCATGGTATTTAGAAGAATGAAATACCACGGACCTCGAGGACTATGGCAAAGTTACTAATATCCTAAAGGAACTAGCAAATACTAACAACATGAAGTAGGGTGAATCTCGGGTTCAAGAACCCAGGAATAGAATACCTACTACTAAATGGCATCACAGGATGCTTTCAAAAATAATGGCCAGAATCATCACACTGGGGATACAAAAGCATTGATAAATTGCTAGGTGACTTCCTAAACACCTAGGGTCATATTAATAGCTCCAACATCTACATCGAGGAACAAATTACCTCAACTTACCGATTAGTCTGCTTATTCTGACCAAAAAGGACATCGGAAACATAAGGAAAGGATTTGCAAATGCATCAGACTATTTAGAGACCTGGGATGACTCGGACAGCATAACGGCTGTAAATGCTCGAAATGATTTGAGACATCCTGCAAAAATGGTGGCATAACCACTCAACATCACAATATCAAGGTTCCGAGATCAACAGTTAACATACAGAAATAGTAGGGACTGAACTGGGGCTTAAATCCAACAATCTTAAAGGTCTATGGATTAGTAACACGTCATCCTGATAGATAGATGAGAAGCCTAGTTCTTAAACCCCGTAGAAGAGAAGAGGATGACTCATATCAGAAGGCCATGATATATAAGGAGTAAAAAGAGCCTTACGTTCCCTTCCACAATCAATTCCCTTACATAGCTAAAGCATTTCTAGACACAACTTCGACCGGTTTGGTTTGGTAATCCTACAGGCAGTCAGGCTCTGATACCAAAGCTGTCAGGACCCTGATTCCAAGTCACATCGATCTAGCCAGTAACACCTCATATCACTTTGCGGCCTCACGCACGGTATTCCCACGGTGTCGCCTTACCATGGCCCGGGACCGTTTAAGCCTTTTGGCTCACGATATGATAGTGTCGCTAGCATCCATATGACAGAGAACCCGGGCCGACATGGCTAGTCGTGAACCCAAAGCGGCACTAACCCATGGGGACAGGCATACATGAATCACATCGAGCATGTCGGTCATCAACGTGTGAATCCGGGCTGTAGCACTGGGCTAACAGGACTGCGGTATCCCGGGCTGTAGCAGGCTAGGCAGGACTCCAAATATCACCGCGTGACATTTCCCCGAAGGGACAGACATAGGAACGAAGTGAAACACATGCCGGCCAGTCAAGTGTCCAAAGGAGTAGTCTTTGGCTAGCAGGACTCGTGAACCGGGCAGAAGCGGACTACTATCGCCAGAAGCACTAGACTACATTTCCCCATATGAGAGGCTGCCAAGGATAAACAACTAGATTGTCGGATCCCACACATACCAAGCATTTAAAACATACACACAATATGCTCAATATGTGTAGATACAACATGGCATCACAACATAACTCTACGACTCAAATATTTATTCATTAGGCTCCGAGGAGCGAGATATTACAAACATGGGTCTCATGACCCAACACTCAGAGCATACAAGACAAAGCACAAGCGGAAGCTTAATATGTCTGAGTACAGACATCTACAAATGAAAAAGACTTAGAAGCCTGAATATCTACTAGATCCTGCCAGGGCACAAGATCGTAGCTGAGGTATCAAGCTAAACGTCGAAGTCCATGCGGAACTACTAGCGAGACTGAAGTCTCTCTGGAAAACATAAAATAGGCAAACGTGAGTACAATTGTACTCAGCAAGACTTACATCAGAACTAGCTACACATGCAACATTATCAACAAAGGGGGTGGTGGAGTTTGACTGCAGCAAGCCAGCTTTGACTCAGTGGCTATCCTGAACTACGACTGCAAGTAACTCTTTTGGGGTGGCACACACGAGTCCACATATTCACCATATCAATACTCCACTATGGATCCGCTCCCGTCTCCCTACGAGAACGCCATTCATAGCACTCACGCTTATCTTGCGCATTTTAGGGTATCCACTTTCACTTGTCTATGAACTGTACAGGCAACCCAGAAGTCCTTTACCGTGGACACGGCTATTCGAATAGATCATATTAACCCTGCAGGGGTGTACTTCTTCACACACGCTCTCGCCACTTATCGCCTACAGACACGCTCATGTACCTCGGCAACCTTCAAGCGGAAGCCGGGCGAGGAGTCGGCCATGACCTGACTAACCACACAAGTCTCTCGTCCAGTTTTATCGCCTATTCGGGTTCCATCCGCAAGGAGATCCGCCGGGTGTCGCCACGGCCCCAAACGATGTGAGCAGGGTTCCCAAGCCCACCAACCGGGTGCCACTTGGTACACCGTGCCACTGTGCCTAGTCTGTCCCAAGCCCACCTGTACCGGGTGCCACTTGGTAGACTACTAACACTACCTACAAACACCAGAAACTAGTTGCAACTCCTGGACAGAGATCATGTTGATTAATAAGTCGAGAGGGGTCGAGTTACCGGAACCCAATGTGTGGTAGTAACTGTTCATGGATCACAAACACATAACTCAGTTCCTGAGGACGGTTTCAATGAGACAACCCACCATGTACTCCTACATGGCCTCTCACCGCTACCTTTACCAAATCGTGTTCACACACTTAGCTCTCCCACAGTAGGACATGTTCACGCACCTCCAATTCATCCCCGATGAATCAGACCTGACACAACTCTAAGCAATAGCAGGCACGACAAACAAGCATGAATGAGTAGGCACATCAGGGCTCAAACAACTCCTACTCATGCTAGTGGGTTTCATCTATTTACTTTGGCAATGACAGGTCATGCAGAGGATAAAGGGGTTCAACTACCGCAACAAGTAACAGATGAATCGTTGTTGTCCTAATGCAATAAAAGAGAGCAGGAGCGAGAGAGTGGGATTGTATCGGAATGAACAAGGGGGTTTTACTTGCCTGACACATCCGAAGATAGTATAGTTCTCCATCGGTGTCATCGAACACGTCGTCGAACGTCGCTCACCGGGAGGGGATAACCGACAAACAAGAAAGAACACAATCAATGCAATGCAGCAATATGATGCATGAATGTGACATGGCAATATGCTGTTGATTGAGCTAATGCATCTAGCAGCAAGTTAAATGAAGTTGGTTTGAATACAAGATTCAAATTCAAACTCCATATGTGGATATTTAAATGCCATTTATATGATTTGTGCTAAACAACAGCTATAAGTTGTTCTAACATGCATGAAAATGGTACAGATGGATAGATTGGATTTTTCTGATCATTTTTAATATATAATTTATCTCATTCTGAGTTACGATTGAATTTATATGAATTTTAGAAGTTTTAACTATTTTCTGGAATTTCCTGAGTAAAAACAAATCCAGAAAAACCTATTACTGCGTCAGCATAGCGTCGTGCTGACCTTAGCAGGTCAACAGAGCAGCCCCGGGTCAAACTGATGCGTGGGTCGCGTATGTCAGTGTGACAAGGCAGGAACAGAGGCTGACCACTGGGACCCGGTCAAAGTTGAGGTGGCAAGGTCAAACTAATGGGTGGGGTCCATCCTGTTAAATTAACGCTAAGTATTTTGTTAGCCGGTTAAGTAACACTATGGGGCCCACTGTCAGTGATACAGCGTGTGATTAGTGCTAACCTAACCCGCGCCACGTCAGCGAACGGTGTTCAGCCGCCGGTGACCACATCCCGCGGCGGTGGCTCGCCGGCGTTGCTCGGGACGACGCTACCGTGCATCGTTTCATTCGTGGTTTGGGCTACGACGAGCTGGGAGACTCGCGAATCCAGCGGTGGCAAGAGATCGAGCTGGGGTGGCCGGAGCTCACCGGAATGGAGCTCGCGGCGGAGCCAGAGTTCGGGCTCGAGCGGATGCGGGGTTTCAGTGCGAGCTTAGAGCAACGGCGTGGTGTGTTCGCTTCCTAGGGATGCGTTGAACAAGTTGGTGATGCTAGGGCGAGCGGAAGAGCGCAGGAGCATGGAGCTCGTCGGCCGTGGCGGCGGCCGGAGCTCGGAGCTCGCGGGAATGGCAGCTAGCGGATGAGAAAGTAGGGGGCGAGCATAGAGGGAGGGGCAGGGGCTCACAGCGGATCCGATGGGGGAGACGCCGAGGCCGGGGAAGCACGGGAGGCGGCAAATCGGGCGACGGCAATCGACGGGGCCGAAGGTTGAAGAAGGCGGCGGTGTGGGCGTTTGGGGGCGTCCGGCGGCGCGTGTGTCCTCGAGGAGGCGTAGACGACGGAGGTGGAGCTCCTGGACAGTTGGGGAGGCTAGGCGGTGGCTGTGGCCGCGGCGAACAGCGTCGGTGGCGATGGTGGCGTTCGGCCATGGCTGCGGGCAAGCGAGGGGGGAGGTGGGAGAGCCAGGAAAGAGGGGGGGAGGACAAAGGGGGGGGTCAGGGCGGTCTGTGAGGGGACCAGCACGGGGAGGCCAAGCAGGATGTGGCGTTGCTCGGCTGCGGCATGCCTGGCACACAGCTGCTCCTACTGGTAGCGGCTTGAAGAAGCTGCTGGGGCTAGTGGGCCGGGCCTCTCTGGTGGGCTGGACAGGTAAGCTCCAAGTAAGGTTGCTCTGTTTTATTTTCTGTTATGTTTTCTTTTGTTAAATATTCTGCCACTGTTCAAAATTCAAAACAATTTCAAAACAGTGACAAAACCCTTTGAATAATTTTATGTTGCAAAATGGACATTTCCAAATGCACATAAAATGTTTCAAAGATATTTGAAATTATATTCTAGTTATATGAATATAACTCAAATTCAAATAGCTATTGATTTAAATTCAGAGTCCCAAAAATAAATCCTTAAAAATGTTCCTAAATTCTGGTTTGATATATAGCTCTTGCCAAAATTCTCAAACATTGCAAAAGGACATCTTGGAAACAAAGAATGAGATTTCCAGGGTTCTTTGCCCTTCTTTTATTCAAGTTTATGAGGCTTCCACTTTCCTCAATTCCAAGTTTCATAAATTTAGACATGATGCAAGCAAGGTACAAACACTAGGCAGCACCAGAAGCTAGGGATGTGACACATTAAAAGAGTAATGTTCAGAAAAAGGGTAATCATAATCATGACAAGTTTTATAAATATAATCATCACTGCTTTTTATAGCATAAGTGTCATCACAATAATCATCATAAATAGGAGGCATGCTATCATCATAATAGATTTTCTCATCAAACTTTGGGAGGCTAAAAATATCATCTTCATTAAACATAGCATCTCTAAGCTTGGGACAAACATTAATTACAGCAAATATATTCTAAACATGTCATTCTCATCAAATATAGCATCCCCAAGCTTGGGCCTTTGCATATCATAAGCATAATCACTCTCATCATTAATAGTATGGATAGCGCTAATAGTATAGCAATTATCATCATCACAATGAGTAATAGGATCAACATCATTTGGGAGGGATACCTTTCTACCTTTGCTTCTCCGTCTTTTCTTTTTCTTCTTCACATCATGTGTGGGTTTAACCCTCTTTTTTGAGCTCCTTATTAATGAGATTGGTTGAATAGAAAGCTCCTCCTCGTTACCTGATTCATCATAAGAAATAATAGGAGGATATCGGAAGTCTCTTCCCTTTCATTAGTATTCTCTTCATCTTCTATTTGTTTTCTTTTCTTTATGTAATTGGCAATATAAGGATTTTCAATGCAATTCACCGCACAATACATATAAATTTCCTCTAGATCAAAATCATGAACTTTATCAAGGGAAAATTCTAGAATATCCTTAGTTATACGTTTCATTTCTTCATAACCCAGAAGCAAACTAAGTTCATTATGATGCGCAAGGGGAATCAAGTCATCACAATTTTTGGACACGATTCGATCATGAAACAATTTGCATTGGATATTTAAGTGACCACGTTCATTGCAAAGTTCACAAGGATGGCTAAGAAAATTTAAATTTTCAGCACAAACATCTATCCTTTCTTGCAACCATTTAGTTTCTAAATACTTATGCCTCTTGAAAAATCTATCTTCCCTATTTGGTGTGTACTTGCAAACTTCTATGCACTCCACAAAAATTGACATGCTTATAAGAGACATTTTCATCATGACTAGTGCAATCATCATTAGTACTATGGATATTCATGGAATTCATACTAACAACATTGCAATCATGCTCATCATTCACATATTTTATGCCAAGCATTCTATGTAATTCTTCTTCTAGTACTTGAGCACAATTTTCCTTCCCATCATTTTCACGAAATACATTAAAAAGATGAAGCATATGAGGCAACCTTAATTCCATTTTTTGTAGTTTTCTTTTATAGACTAAAATAGTGATAAAACAAGAAACTAAAAGATTTGATTGCAAGATCTAAAGATATACCTTCAAGCACTCACCTCCCTGGCAACAGCACCAGAAACTACTTGATGTCTACTACACAACCTTCTTCTTGTAGACGTTGTTGGGCCTCCAAGTGCAGAGGTTTGTAGGACAGTAGCAAATTTCACTCATGTGGATGACCTAAGGTTTATCAATCCGTGGGAGGCGTAGGATGAAGATGGTCACTCTCAAACAACCCTGCAACCAAATAACAAAGAGTCTCTTGTGTCCCCAAGACACCCAATACAATGGTAAATTGTATAGGTGCACTAGTTCGGCGAAGATATGGTGATACAAGTGCAATATGGATGGTAGATAAAGATTTTTGTAATCTGAAAATACAAAAACAGCAAGGTAGCAAGTGGTAAAAGTGAGCGTAAACGGTATTGCAATGCTAGGAAACAAGGCCTAGGGTTCATACTTTCACTAGTGCAAGTTCTCTCAAAAATAATAACATAACTGGATCATATAATTATCTCTCAACATGCAACAAAGAGTCACTCCAAAGTCACTAAGAGCGGAGAACAAACAAAGAGATTATGGTAGCGTACGAAACCACATCAAAGTTATTCTTTCTGATCGATCTATTAAAGAGTCCGTAGTAAAATAACACGAAGCTATTCTTTCCGTTCGATCTATCCTAGAGTTCGTACTAGAATAACACCTTAAGACACAAATCAACCAAAACCCTAATGTCACCTAGATACTCCAATGTCACCTCAAGTATCCATGGGTATGATTATACGATATGCATCACACAATCTCAGATTCATCTATTCAAACCAACACAAAGTACTTCAAATAGTGCCCCAAAGTTTCTATCGGAGAGTCAAGACGAAAACGTGTGCCAACCCCTATGCATAAGTTCACGAGGTCACGGAACCCGCAAGTTGATCACCAAAACATACATCAAGTAGATCACATGATATCCCATTGTCACCATAGATAAGCACATGCAAGACATACATCAAGTGTTCTCAAATCCTTAAAGACTCAATCCGATAAGATAACTTCAAAGGGAAAACTCAATCCATTACAAGAGAGTAGAGGGGGAGAAACATCATAAGATCCAACTATAATAGCAAAGCTCGCAATACATCAAGATCGTGCCAAATCAAGAACACAAGAGAGAGAGAGAGAGAGAGAGAGAGAGAGAGAGAGATCAAACACATAGCTAGTGGTACATACCCTCAGCCCCGAGGGTGAACTACTCCCTCCTCGTCATGGAGAGCGCCAGGATGATGAAGATGGCCACCGGTGAGGGATCCCCCCTCCACAGGGTGCCGGAACAGGGTCCCAATTGGTTTTTGGTGGCTACAGAGGGTTGCGGCGGCGGAACTCCCGATCTAGGTTATGTTCTGGGGGTTTCTGTATATATAAGAGGTTTTGGCGTCGGGAACAAGTCAGGGGGGTCTCCGAGGCGGCCACCAGGTAGGGGGTGCGCCCCCCACGCTCGTGGGTGCCTCGGGACTCTTCTGGCCCATCTCCGATGCTCCGTCGGCTTCTTCTGGTCCAAAAACAATCTCCGTGAAATTTCAGGTCAATTGGACTCTGTTTGGTTTTCTTTTTCTGCAATACTCAAAAACAAGGAAAAACAGAAACTGGCACTAGGCTCTAGGTTAATAGGTTAGTCCCAAAAATCAAATAAAATAGCATATAAATGCATATAAAACATCCTAGATGGACACTATAATAGCATGGAACAATCAAAAATTATTGATACGTTGGAGACGTATCAGATTACCGTACCACTCTGGTGCGGACCTTACTCTGGTTGACCTACGAGGTTCGGTAGTAACTTGATCAGAAGTTTCATGATCATCATCATTAGCTTCCTCACTAGTTGGTGTAGGAATCACTGGAACTGTTTTCTGTGATGTACTACTTTCCAACTCGGGAGAAGGTACAATTACCTCATCAAGTTCTACTTTCCTCCCACTCACTTCTTTCGAGAGAAACTCCTTCTCTAGAAAGGATCCATTCTTAGCAATGAATATCTTGCCTTCAGATCTATGATAGAAGGCGTACCCAATAGTCTCCTTTGGGTTCTCCGATTTGGGTTCGAGCTTATCAGGTGTAAGCTTTTTCACATAAGCATCGCAACCCCAAACTTTAAGAAACGACAACTTGGGTTTCTTGCCAAACCACAGTTCATAAGGTGTCACCTCAATGGACTTAGATGGTGCCCTATTTAACGTGAATGTAGCTGTCTCTAAAGCATAACCCCAAGACGATAGCGGTAAATCAGTAAGAGACATCATAGATCGCACCATATCTAGTAAAGTACGATTACGGCGTTCGGACACACCATTACGTTGTGGTGTTCCGGGTGGCGGGAGTTGCGAAACTATTCCGCATTGTTTCAAATGAAGACCAAAGTCGTAACTCAAATATTCTCCTCCACGATCAGATCGTAGAAACTTTATTTTCTTGTTACGATGATTTTCCACTTCACTCTAAAATTCTTTGAACTTTTCAAATGTTTCAGACTTGTGTTTCATCAAGTAGATATACCCATATCTGCTCAAATCATCTGTGAAAGTCAGAAAATAACGATACCCGCCGCGAGCATCAACACTCATCGGACCGCATACATCAGTATGTATTATTTCCAAGAAGTATGTTGCTCGCTCCACTGTTCCGGAGAATGGAGTCTTAGTCATCTTTCCCATGAGGCATGGTTCGCAAGCATCAAGTGATTCATAATCAAGTGATTCCAAAAGCCCATCAGCATGGAGTTTCTTCATGAGCTTTACACCAATAGGACCTAAACGGCAGTGCCACAAATTAGTTGCACTATCATTAATAAACTTATATCTTTTGGCTTCAATACTATGAACATGTGTATCACTACTATCATGATTACGTAAAAATATACCACTCATCAAGGGTGCATGACCATAAAAGATATTACTCATGTAAATAGAACAACCATTATTCTCTGATTTGAATGAATAACCATCTCGCATCAAACAAGATCCAGATATAATGTTCATGCTCAACGCTGGCACCAAATAACAATTATTTAGGTTTAAAACTAATCCCGAAGGTAGATGTAGAGGTAGCGTGCTAACGGCAATCACATCGACTTTGGAACCATTTCCCACGCGCAGCGTCACCTCGTCCTTAGCCAATCTTCGCTTAATCCGTAGTCCCTGTTTTGAGTTGCATATATTAGCAACAGAACCAATATCAAATACCCAGACACTACTGTGAGCATTAGTAAGGTACACATCAACAACATGTATATCACATATACCTTTGTTCACCTTGTCATCCTTCTTATCCGCCAAATACTTGGGGCAATTCCGCTTCAAGTGTCCAGTCCCTTTGCAGTAGAAGCACTCAGTTTCAGGGTTAGGTCCAGACTTGGGCTTCTTCACTTGAGCAACAACTTGCTTGTCGTTCTTCTTGAAGTTCCCCTTCTTCCCTTTACCCTTTTTCTTGAAACTGGTGGTCTTGTTGACCATCAACACTTCATGCTCTTTCTTGATTTCTACCTTTGCAGCCTTTAGCATTGCGAAGAGCTCGGGAATTGTCTTATCCATCCCTTGCATATTATAGTTCCTCACGAAGCTCTTGTAGCTTGGTGGCAGTGATTGAAGAACTCTGTCAATGACACTACCATCAGGAAGATTAACTCCCAGCTGAGTCAAGTGGTTGTGGTACCCAGACATTCTGAGTAATTCACTGACAGAACTATTCTCCTCCATTTCGCAGCTGTAGAACTTATTGGAGACTTCATATCTCTCAATCCGGGCATTTGCTTGAAATATTAACTTCAACTCCTGGAACATCTCATATCCTCCATGACGTTCAAAACGACGTTGAAGTCCCGGTTCTAAGCCGTAAAGCATGGCACACTGAACTATCGAGTAGTCATCAACACGCCGATCGCCGAGCATTCACAATGTCTGCGATTGCTTGGCGCTGGTGGTACACCTAGCGGTGCTTCCAGGACGTAATTCTTCTGTGCAGCAATGAGGATAATCCTCAAGTTATGGACCCAGTCCGTGTAGTTGCTACCATCATCTTTCAACTTAGCTTTCTCTAGGAACGCATTAAAATTCAACGAAACAATAGCACGGGCCATTTATCTACAACAACATAGACATGTAAAATACTATCAGGTACTAAGTTCATGATAAATTAAAGTTCAATTAATCATATTACTTAAGAACTCCGACTTAGATAGACATCCCTCTAATCATCCAAGTGATCACGTGATCCATATCAACTAAACCATGTCCGATCATCACGTGAGATGGAGTAGTTTTCAATGGTGAACATCACTATGTGGATCATATCTACTATATAATTCACGCTCGACCTTTCGGTCTCAGTGTCCCGAGGCCATATCTGCATATACTAGGCGCGTCAAGTTTAACCCGAGTATTCTGCATGTGCAAAATTGGCTTGCACCCGTTGTATGTGAACGTAGAGCTTATCACACCCGATCATCACGTGGTGTCTCGGCACGACGAACTGTAGCAACGGCGCATACTCAGGGAGAACACTTATAGCTTGAAATTTAGTGAGAGACCATCTTACAATGCTACCGCCGATCTAAGCAAAATAAGATGCATAAAGGATAAATATCACATGCAATCAATATAAGTGATATGATATGGCCATCATCATCTTGTGCCTTTGATCTCCATCTCCAAAGCACCGTCATGATCACCATCGTCACCGGCTTGACACCTTGATCTCCATCGAAGCATCGTTGTCGTCTCGCCAACTATTGCTTCTACGACTATCGCTACCGCTTAGTGATAAAGTAAAGCAATTACATGGCGATTGCATTTCATACAATAAAGCGACAACCATATGGCTCCTGCCAGTTGCCGATAACTCTATTACAAAACATGATCATCGCATACAATAAAATTTAGCATCATGTCTTGACCATATAACATCACAACATGCCCTGCAAAAACAAGTTAGACGTCCTCTACTTTGTTGTTGCAAGTTTTACGTGGCTGCTACAGGCTTAGCAAGAACCGTTCTTACCTACGCATCAAAACCACAACGATTTTTCGTCAAGTGTGTTGTTTTAACCTTCAACAAGCACCGGGCGTAGTCACACTCGATTCAACTAAAGTTGGAGAAAATGACACCCGCCAGCCACCTGTGTGCAAAGCACGTCGGTAGAACCAGTCTTGCGTAAGCGTACGCGTAATGTTGGTCAGGGCCGCTTCATCCAACAATACCACTGAATCAAAGTATGACATGCTGGTAAGCAGTATGACTATTATCACCCACAACTCTTTGTGTTCTACTCATGCATATAACATCTACGATAGACCTGGCTTGGATGCCACTGTTGGGGAACGCGGTGATTTCAAAAAAATTCCTACGCACACGCAAGATCCATCTAGGTGATGCATAGCAACAAGAGGGGAGAGTGTTGTCCACGTACCCTCGTAGACCAAAAGCGGAAGCATTATGACAACGTGGTTGATGTAGTCATACGTCTTCATGATCTGACCGATCCTAGTACCATAAGTACGACATCTCCGCGATTTGCACATGTTCAGCTCGGTGACATCCCACGAACTCTAGATCCAGCTGAGTGTCGAGGGAGAGCTTTGTCAGCACGACGGCGTGATGACGATGATGATGAAGTTACCAACGCAGGGCTTCTCCTAAGCACTACAACGATATGACCAAGGTGGAAATCTATGGAGGGGGGCACCGCACACGACTAAACAATCAACTTGTGTGTCTATGGGGTGTCCCCCTCCCCCGTATATAAAGGATGGGAGGAGGAGGTCGGCCGGCCGGCCCTAGAGGGCGCGCCAAGGGGGGAGGAATCCTCCTCCTAGTAGGAGTAGGATTCCTCCTTTCCTAGTCCTACTAGGAGGGGGAAGGAAGGAGAGGGGGAGGGAGAGGGAAAGAGGGGCCGCGCCCCCTCTCGTAGTCCAATTCGGACTCCCTTGGGGGGGGGGGAGCCACCACCTGGCTGCTGCCCTCTCTCTCCCCTAAAGCCCACTAAGGGCCCAATAACTTCCGGGGCGGTTCCGATAACCCTCCGGCACTCCGATTTTATCCGAAACCTCCCGGAACACTTCCGGTGTCTGAACATAGCCGTCCAATATATCAATCTTTATGTCTCGACCATTTTGAGACTCCTCGTCATGTCCGTGATCACATCCGGGACTCCAAACTACCTTCGGTACATCAAAACACATAAACTCATAATACCGATCGTCACCGAACGTTGAGCGTGCGGACCCTACGGGTTCGAGAACTATGTAGACATGACCGAGACTCATCTACGACCAATAACCAATAGCGGAGCTTGGATGCTCATATTGGTTCCTACATATTCTATGAAGATCTTTATCGGTCAAACTGCATAACAACATACGTTGTTCCCTTTGTCGTCGGTATGTTACTTGCCCGAGATTCGATCGTCGGCATCTCAATACCTAGTTCAATCTCGTTACCAGCAAGTCTCTTTACTCATTCCGTAATGCATCATCCCGCAACTAAATCATTAGTCACATTGCTTGCAAGTCTTATAGTGATGTGCATTACCGAGAGGGCCCAGAGATACCTCTCCGACAATCGGAGTGACAAATCCTAATCTCGATCTATGCCAACTCAACAAACACCATCGGAGACACCTATAGAGCATCTTTATAATCACCCGGTTACATTGTGACGTTTGATAGCACACTAAGTGTTCCTCCGGTATTTGGGAGTTGGATAATCTCATAGTCATAGGAACATGTATAAGTCATGAAGAAAGCAATAGCAACAAACTAAATGATCAAGTGCTAAGCTAACGGAATGGGTGAAGTCAATCACATCATTCTCTAATGATGTGACCCCGTTAATCAAATGAAAACTCATGTCCATGGCTAGGAAACTTAACTATCTTTGATTCAACGAGCTAGTCAAGTAGAGGCATACTAGTGACACTTTGTTTGTCTATGTATCCACACATGTACTAAGTTTCTGGTTAATACAATTCTAGCATGAATAATAAACATTTATCATGATATAAGGAAATATAAATAACAACTTTATTATTGCCTCTAGGGCATATTTCCTTCACTGTTGCCACGCCTCGGCTGACCAGAGGCATGGGCGGGGCACTGTTGCCTCGCTCACCCTTGAATGGAGACTCGTCCCATCGTACAGACGGGATGGGATGGGAGCTGACCCGTGGCCAGGTTGAGGAACACGCCAAAGGGAGAGCTGGCTTGTTGGATAAGTCTTGGGTGCGCCGGGTTCGGCCGTCTTGTGCTAGCTGTTGGGGCCGGGTTGAGGAGTCCGGCCGGGTCGAAGAGTTCGGCCGGGTTGAGGGGCTTGGTTGGGTTGAGCAACCCGGCCAAGCGTGAGCCGGCTTGAGGGGCGATGTTGGCCCTGTTGTTTTTGAAAAGGATCTGGGTTCCGTTGCCTGCCTGGGGTTCATCCCCCGATAATGGTCCCATTGATTCATTTGAAATATCCCTTTTTGATGAAATTGATGTTTGCTATGCTTGTGGCCAAGATGCCAATATGAATTATGCTTATGGAGACGGACTTGCTATAGTTCCTTATATTAAGAATGAAATTATTGCTATTGCACCCACACATGATAGTCCTACTATCTTTTTGAATTCTCCCAACTACACTATATCGGAGAAGTTTGCACTTCTTAAGGATTACATTGATGGGTTGCCTTTTACCGTTGCACATGATGATTTTGATGAATATAATATGCATGTTCTTGCTTCTCCTAATTGCAATTATTATGAGAAAGGAACTACATCTCCACCTCTCGATGTTTCCAACATGATAAGATTGAAAGAAACTGCTTATGCTATGTATTGGCCTTTACTTGATGTGCGTGAATTGTTCTTGTATGACATGCCGATGCATAGGAAGAGAGTTAGACTTCGTCATTGCTTGATATATGTTGCTTTGTGTTCACTACTAATTGCCAAATCATTGTTAATTAAAATTGGCTTTGATATACCTTGGGATCCGGGTGGATCCATTACTTGAGCACTTTATGCCTAGCTTAATGGCTTTAAAGAAAGCGCTGCCAGGGAGACAACCCGGAAGTTTTAGAGAGTCATTTCTTTCTGTTGAGTGCTTTTATAAATTTTAAAAACAAAAAAAATATAGAGGGGAACTTAAAAAATTCACAAAAGAGAAGCAATTGGAAGTTATGCATTGGAGAAGTGAAGGTCGACCTTGAACACTTGCGTTCATGCTCATGGAAACAATATAGAATTTTTCATGAATATTCTCAAAAAAATAATTACCCCCTTGTACAATTCCTTTATATTATAAAAATAATGTGCCAAGATTTGCCTTTAGGATGATTAGATTGCTTGTTGGTATGTGCGGTGCAAAAACAGAAACTTTGGCTGTAGTGCGCGATTTTACATTTTTTACTGGAATGACGAAAGTTTCTGAAACTTTTCGCACAGTCTTGCTATACAATTTTTTTATTGTGTCCTAATTTTTCAGAATTTTTGGAGTACCAGAAGTATGGTGAATATATTCATATTACTACAGACTGTCCTGTTTAAGACAGATTCTGTTTTTTGATGCATTGTTTTGCTTGTTTTGATGTAACTATCGATTCTATCAGTGGAATAAGCCATGAAAAAGTTACAATAAAGTTGCTACAATTCAAAAACAAAATATGAATTGGTTTGCAACAGTACTTAGAGTAGTGATTTGCTTTATTATACTAACGGATCTTACTGAGCTTTCTGTTGAGTTTTGTGTGGATGAAGTGATCAAAGATCGAGGAGGTCTCGATATGAGAAGAAGGAGGAGAGGCAAGAGCTCAAGCTTGGGGATGCCCAAGGCACACCAAGTAAATATTCAAGGAGACTCAAGCGTCTAAGCTTGGGGATGCCCCGGAAGGCATCCCATCTTTCTTCAACAAGTATCGGTATGTTTTCGTCTTTGTTTCGTTCACGTGATATATGTAAATCTTGGAGCTCCTTTTGTGATTAGTTTTCACTTTTGTTTCATGCACCATGCTGGTATGAGATAGTCCATGGTTGATTTATAGAATGCTCATTGCACTTCACTTATATCTTTTGAGTGTTGCTTTGTAGAATGCTTCATGTGCTTCACTTATATCATTTGAAGTTTGGATTGTCTGTTTCTCTTCACATAGAAAACCGTTATCTGTAGAATGCTCCTTTTGCTTCACTTATACTTGTTAGAGCATGGTATTTTATAGAAAGAATTAAACTCTCATGCTTTACTTATACCTATTTAGAGAGTCAACAGTAATTGGTCAATTGCATGGTTAGTCATAAAATCCTACATAAAACTTGTGGATCACTGAATATGATATGTTTGATTCCATGCAATAGTTTTGCGATATAGAGATGGAATATGTGGGAGGTACTAGTAAATGGTTGTGTTTAGTAAGAATATTGGTGTTAAGATTTGTGATTCCCGAAGCATGCACGTATAGTCTCTCGTTATGCTATGAAGTTTGAGCATGATATATTACTGATTGTCCTCCTTATGAGTGGCGGTCGGGGATGAGCGATGGTCTTTTCCTACCAATCTATCCCCATAGGGGCATGCGTAGTAGTACTTTGCTTCGAGGGTAAATAAAATTTTGCAATAAGTATATGAGTTCTTTATGACTAATGTGAGTCCATGGATTATACACACTCTTACCTTTCCGCAATTTGCTAGCCTCTACGGTACCGTGCATTGCCCTTTCTCACCTCAAGAGTCGGTGCAAAGTTCGCAGGTGCATCCAAACCCCATGATATGATACGCTCTATCACACATAAGATTTATTATATCTTCCTCAAAACAGCCACCATACCTACCTATTATGGCCTTTCCATAGCTATTCCAAGATATATTGCCATGCAACTTCCACCGCTTCTGTTTTGATGACTTGAGCATTCATTGTCATATTGCTTTGCATGATCGTAAGATAGCTAGCATGGTATTTCCATGGCTTGTTCGTTTTTTGATATCGTTGTTATGTAGATCATTGCACATCCTGGTTCACCGCCAGAGGCATTCATATAGAGCCATACTTTGTTATAGGTATCGAGTTGTAATTTTTAATTCTTTTGAGTTATAAGTAAATAGAAGTGTGATGATCATCATTATTCATTTTTAGAGCATTGCCCCAGTGAGGAAAGGATGAGGAGACTATGATTCCCCCACAAGTCGGGATGAGATCCGGATAATGAGAGAAAAAATATATATAAAGAAAAAAAGAAAAAAAAGAAAAAGAAAGAAAAAAAGAAATAAAGAGAGAAGGGCTAGTTCCACACTTGTGCTTCAAAGTAGCACCATGTTTTTCATATGGAGAGTCTCCTATGTTATCACTTTCATATACTAGTGGGAATTTTTCACTATAGGATTAGATGCACACCCACTTAGTTTTCATATTGAGCTTTCATACACTTATAGCTCTTAGTGCATCCGTTGCATGGCAATCCCTACTCCTCATGTTGATATCAATTGATGGGCATCTCCATAGCCCATTGGTTAGCCATGTCGATGTGAGACTTTCTTACTTTTTTTGTCTTCTCTATATTTACCCCTATCATCATACTCTATTCCACCCGTAGTGCTATATCCATGGCTCGCGCTCAAGTATTGCATGAGGGTTGAAAAAGCTGAAGCGCGTTAAAAAGTATGAACCAATTGCTCGGCTTGTCATCGGGGTTGTGCATGATAAATACTTTGTGTTAAGAATACAGAGCATGACAAGATTATATGATTTTGTAGGGATAGCTTTCTTTAGCATTGATATTTTGAAAGACACGATTGTTTGTTGGGATGACTGAGTATTGATGTCTTTATGTCAAATTATAGATTATTGCTTTGAATCACTTATGTCTCAATATTCATGCCATGATTAGATATATGATCATGTTTATTCTAGGTAGCATTCCACATCAAAAATTATCTTTTTTATCTTTTATGTACTCGAGGACGAGTAGGAATTAAGCTTGGGGATGTTGATACGTCTCCATCGTATCTATAATTTTTGATTGTTTCATGCCATTATTATGCAACTTTTATACACTTTCGGCAACATTTTATATGATTTATTGGACTAACCTATTGATCCAGTGCCCAGTGATAGTTCCTATTTTTTGCATGTTTTTTGTATCACAGAAAATCCATATCAAACGAAGTCCAAACGCGATAAAAATTTACGGAGAATTATTTTGGAATATATGTGATTTTTGGGACTTGGAATCAATGCAAACGGGGGCCCACAGTGCACACAAGACATCAGGGCGCGCCCTAGGCTCCAGCCGCGTGGTGGTGGGTTGTGCTCCCTCGTACGTCGGTTGGAGCTCTACTTCGGGCGTGTAACATCCCAAATTTTCAATTTGGAATGTTATACCTAGGTCATCCATGCATATCATATTTTATTGCATTTTGTTTTGCGATCTTCGAAATTCTAAGCAACTCAAGGACCCACGGAGAGAGTTGGGGATTTCAGTGTTTTCATATTTGAATTTTCTCAAATATTGAAACAAGGATCATTTTGGTTTTAATTATTTTTCCCTCCAAAAATATTTCATATTAAAAATATATGAGAGGAGATAATATGACTTCTCCAAAATAAATGAAATATTGGAGGAAAAATGTTAAAATCAAATAAATAATTTGCTATTTTATTTGAATTAGAAAAATATGCATTTTTTCAAAATTGCATTCTTAGGCCAAGAAAATGTCGCTTTGTTCTAAATATCCTATTTAGACGGTGAAAATTTGTTTTGCCATTTTTAGATTTTTATTTTATTTTTTAGGATTTTTCCGGCGGAATCTGTTAAAAAAAACTTCGCGGATCGAACTGGGCCAAAGCCCAGGCGGCCGGGCACCGCCGCCGCCTTCCCCGCGCTCACCCGTGTGCCCGAGCCAGACTCCGCCGGAGTCCGGCCACCGCCGCCGCCTCGGTTTGCCCCCACCCCAAGCCGACCCCCACCCCCGCCCTCCTTAAAAGCTGCCCGCCCCAACGCCACCCCAAGCCGCCGCCGCCACGCCGCCGCCGCGCGCCACTCGCCGCCGCTGCGCGCGCGCACCCGCCCTCGCCCGCAGCGCCTCGCCTCGCCGGAGCTGCCGTCGTTCCCGATCCGATCCAAGCCGACGGTTTTTTTTGTTTTAGGTAAAAACCGCGGTTTTCTAAAAAAACCTAAATGCATTTTTTTGTATTTTTGTCGGTTCGGTTTTTGTCTGTTTATTTATTTAACGGATGTCCGTCCGTTCGTTCGTTTTTAAGAACGATATTCACCGGTTAGGTTCAGACAGCGAACGTTCGTTTGCTAGTCTTTTATTTTAATTTTATTTTAGCCCAGGGACCTATCCACGATTACTTTTATCGCAGATTAGCCCCTGATCTTCAAACGCTCACCGTTTCTTAACCGTTTGTCCAAACCCAGTGAAACCAATGCCAAAATCTTAGTCTCGAGCCCCTCTTTCTGATTAATCAACTTGAACAAGGTTTTGCCAATCTAAAATTTGGTTTCAAGCAGATTTGAATTCGAAGTTCTTTTGACCGTAGTTTCAATCCCGTAACTCCGTTTTGGTTGATTCTTTTTGCAGATCGAATCTCTTCGATTGGGTTTTCAGATTCGATCTTCTTATTTGAGTTTTACCCTTGCATCTGTGCTTGAGTGCTTATGTATGCTATTGTGCAAAGCGTGCTACTACGAGTCTCTAAGTTTTGCGGATCGTCAGCAAGGCAAGTAACACATTGATCATACTCCTTTCATACCCAGTTTTTATGCATTAGTTCCAATCCTCAAACATTGCATGATTAGGATGTGATTAACATGTGGGTGTTGGGAAGTAGATGATGAGGTAGAACCTATTGCCCTGTTTATTATCAAACCCTGGGAGTTACTTCTACGTTATGCTTATACTGCTATGCTATGCTCGTAGACGTGGTTGGTTTGAGAGATCCATGACAGTTGTGAGATTTATAATTAATGGTTAACTTAAGGTGGCTATTTTAATACACATCTGGGTGGATTGCTTGTGGGCACCTGGAGAATCCAGTGTTGTCCTAGGATATCCCGGAGTACCCGTGTGATCATCCTATGGTTCGCCACCCAGACTCAAAGGGATCATAAGATTATTCATGCTAGAAACTTCTGTGTGCAGCCACAAGCTATTATGGGCTGTAGCATAGTTGAGTATGTTGCATGACCTCTTTTAGTGGTGGGCTAGCAGATGTAGGGGAAAGTAGGTGTAACTGTCCACCTAGAGTAAAGAGTTAATGTTTCTGAAAGACTGTGTCTCGGTCATCCGTTTATCAAACACCATGTAGTGTGAGAAATCCAACGGAGGAGATCGGGCTGTGGGGAAAATTGTGCAAACCTCTGCAGAGTGTACAACCTAATCATGGTTAGCCATGTCCCCGGTTATGGACATCCTGAGTATCTGGTTCTTGGATTATCATATGGATCTCATCACTCTATATTAATTTGTTGGGTTGATAATTACTTTTAATTGGGATTGAGTTGGAGGAACCTTCTCAATGTTGTTGAACTACCTTGATAGTTAAATAAAATATATTTCTTTGTTGTAGGGAAAAAATTGGCTTTTCGCAAAACATTGTAGCCAGTGGAGCCTCCACCAGCCATATATGCATGTAGTGATAGCATTTATCTTGTTCATTGCTCTATTGTGTTATCTTGCCAGCATATTCCATGTGCTGACCCGTTTTCGGGCTGCAACATATCATGTTGCAGACTTTTCAGACGAAGAGTAAGGTGTGCTAGGTCGTTCTCGTGCACTCAACTATGCTGTTGGAGTTGATGGACTCACTTTATCTTCCAAGCCTTCCGCTGTTATTTATTTAGATGGCCTTAAGCCATATTTATTGTAATAAGTTCTCTTTTGAGACATTCGATGTAATAAGTGTGTGGTTGCACTCTGTTATAAATCCTTCGAGTACTGTGTGTGTCAGCATTACCGATCCAGGGATGACACTTATGCACAGAGACTTGACCGTCTGAGGTCGGGTCGCTACAAGATGGTATCAGAGCACACGTTGAATGTAGGCCACGACCACTAAGATGAGCCATAAGTCACTCTTCCCTACTCATTTCTGACTCCTCTCTATTTTCTACTCTATAGGATGGCAGACTCAAGGAACAAGTTTGCACAACCGGATGAAGACACACCTTTTGGGAGACACTTGAAGGAAGTCACTAGGTACCTGAACATTGGAATACCAAGCTTCACCGGGACCTACTCCGCCACTTTACCAGAAGAAGAGCGTTGGATGATTCGAGTTCAAGTTCTAGGAAGGACATTCACGCCAGTCACTGAGCCCATAGAGTTTTCCTTTGATGCACCAACCTGGAGTTTAGGCAAGAGCATGGCAGCCCACATTGCTATAGGACGCATCAGAGAAGTCTACAAATAGGAACTTAAGGACACTATCTACCAGATATGTGGGCGCCGAGATGAGCAATGGGAGATGATCAGCACCAGGAGGGATAGGTCCATTGCAGCTTTCATCCAGGAGTTAAACCAGCACATTCACCGACAGGAGAACTAGATGTGCGCTAGCATGATAGATCTGAAGAAGGTGATGACCAGGAACATGGAGCTAGAAGAGGAACTCAAGTCTACACGAGACGGATACGAGGAGGAAATCGCAATACTAGTGGAGAAGAATGATGACCTGACAAGGAAGCTCGGAGTATTCATGGGAGACCCCGCGCCAGGAGGAGATGACGACCAATCCAAGGACATTCGTTCTGAAGACTACATCATCACCGACGACACCGACTCCGACCCTAACAGCAGTGATGATGACTATGAGGACGAAGCTGGAGCGGATATCATGGAGTCTTCCACCGATCAAAATTTCTAGTAGACCACCATATGATCAGTAGTATTTCCCCCACGTATATATTAGTAGTCCGAGCACTGTAACGATAGTTAGATCAATTGTATGCCCTCGTTTGAATTGATTTGGTGTGATATGATTGTGTTTGTCTCATGTGCATATGGGTAGTGATTTCCCCTTAGACCTCAATCTATTCTAATATCTCCCCTCTAAACCCATCAGATGCCTCTGAGACGTGACCCCGGATTTGTCTTCCCACCGGAGCTCACTCAGTTGATCCAGCAGCAGAATGCCTTGATGCAGTTGTTGTCGGATCACGGGTTCCGGCAGGCCCTTAAGGTTCGAACTCTGGGGTGCACGCGGAGATCCAACCCTCCACCGTCTTGTACCTCGCCGAATCGCAGGGATCTAAACTACTAACAAGAACAACACAAGAGACGCAAGATTTATACTAGTTCAGGCCACCGTTGTGGTGTAATACCCTACTCTAGTTTGTGGTGTGTGGATTGCCTCTAGGGCCGACGAAGAACAGTACAGGGAAGAACAGCCTCGCGAGGGTCTGTTCTTGGTGGGTGTGATGAACTGCTAAGTGGTGCCCCGTCGCTCTAGCTTGAGGAACGGGTTTCTCTCTCTCTGGATTCCGACCGCTCGATCCGATCGTCCTCCGCTCTCTGAGTGTGGCTTCCCCTATTTATAAGCGAAGGCCCTGGGCCTCTTCCCCAAATATTGAGCGGGAAGGGCGCCAACAATTGGCCATTTTGAAGGGGAACAGCGGGTACACTTATCCTGACTAAAGTTGGTCCTCGCCTGCCAAAGGCTCGGTGATAGCGCCTGCTTGGGCTCCACGATGATCGCATTCCAGCCGTTGGGGCTGGTCTTGGTCTTGTTGCACGAAGCGGATGCCTTTGCTCGATGCCCTTGCTGCGCTTGCCCCTTTGCACCAAAGAGGAAAGGAGGGCGCTGCGGGCTGGCGCTGGCCGGCGCCCTTGGTCATCATGGCTTACGTCCACGGGCACCTCGCGAGGCACCCGCCTTGAACTCTCCGCCTCCTCGTGAGCCACTGACGAGGCCGTGCTGAGAAGCTCTTGGTCGTCCGCCCGCATGAGGCTTGGCCCCTCGCGAGGTCTTGAGCTTGTGTTGATGAAGATGGGCCGTCTGGGCCTCCTTGAAACCACGCCGCAGGCGCATGCGAGCAAGTCACAGGGACCCCGTTCCCGAAACGCCGACAGTAGCCCGGGGCCCACAGCGCCCGGACTTGGCGTCGAGAGGCGAAAGGGCAAGTCTGGCGTCGTGGGCCCTAACAGCTGTGGCCTTGGCGCCCGCGTGGCGGTTGATTGGGCGTGGGCGCTTACGCAGCAGCGGGTTGATAATAGAGTGGCATCTTACTTGCCTCCTTTACTTTCTCGATTGCTGCTCGGATCCCTTTCTTGCGCCTCTCCTTCCTGCTTCCAAGACCTTGAGATCCACTCCGCCTCCGTGCCCTAGCCAGTCATGGCTCCTCGTCAAACCCGGCGGAACTGGTACTCTCTGCTTTGGACCCGCCGAGCGTGTCGTGGCGAGCCTTGCCACTGATCGCCCGGTGGCGGAGGCGCAGGGCGTCAGCGGAACGGCGGTGTTCAAGGCCGGCTCCTCCGCCCCTGAGGGTCGGGGAAGTACCTTCTACCCATTCTTCGCGGGCGCCATTATTGCTGGCCTATCGCCTCCCTTCTCTGAGTTCTTCTTCTCCGTCCTTCGCCATTACAACATTCACGCTTTGCACCTCCATCCCAACTCCGTCCTTCTCCTGGCAATCTTCGCCTACTATTGCGAGGCCCATGTTGGGGTGAAGCCCTCGGTGGCCTTGCTGCGCCACTACTTCTTCCTCCGATTCTCCCGTGGTCCCGTCTCCGCGTGCGCGAGCTTCGTCGCATACGGCGGAGCTATTGCCATTTCAAACACTGGGAAGCGGATTGAGAGCTTCAGGAGCAAGTGGGTCTTGGTGGATGCAGGCGGATCCACCTCGTGATCCTCCCCACGGAGCCAGCCGAGAGCTCCGGCGACCGGTCCCGGCGAAGCTTGGGATCCTCATGTGCTGGTCTTGGAGAGGATGGGCCAGATCTGAAGCAGACGATCTGGCGGCGGCGAGGTTGACCGGTGCGTCGTTCTTGAGGAGTTCTGGAGCACCAATTGGCTCCGCTCCGCGATGCTAAGCTTCGATGTGGAGGCCTAACCCGAGCCCGTGGCCACAGCCAGCGAGATCTGGTGACGATCCTCCGTCCTTGGTAGAGGCGATGTGGCGAGACGGGCGCCCAGCGCCCTGTTTCTTCGCGAGGATTGGGAGCAGGTTTTGGGGTCCATGCCCGCCTTCAATGGGGACGGGCTCGTGCCCGCGGAGGCTCCGGAGGACCTGGTGGATGTGCCCTCTTCCGACTCCAGCGAAGAGGCGGAGGAGAGGGAGCCAGGAGAGGGGGTTGATTCGGGGGCAGAGTCAAGGGCTACCTCCCTGCGGTGCAGGCCCCGCATTCTCTGCCTCCCCGAAAGTGACGACGACGAAGATGAAGATGAGCGAGGAGGCAAAAGCCTGCCCCCGATCCCGAAGAAGGACCGGACTGGGCTGGTCCCCCGCGGGTCCGCCCTGCCCCGGGGCGATCCGCGGACGCGCCTGCCGCTCCAGGTCCCCTTGAAGCCGATCCCTGCAGCCGGCTCTCGGGCTTCAAGTATGGCCGGAGGCTGCTCGAGTCCACCAGAGACGACCTGTAAGTGCCCGTCTCCTGCCTTGATTATTGCTTTGTTGACGAGATCTGATGTCCATGCTCTTCGGTCAGGCTGGCGCCTGCGGCGAAGAAGCTGAAGGGGGCTCTTGAGGCCTCATCCGCGGTGGTGCCTTTGCCCGAAAAGGAAGACGACCCGGCGCCCGAGCCTCTCCTGCCGGGCGTCCTCGCGAGGCTGGCTGAGCCAGGGCGAAGCTCAGCCCCTTCCCTAGCGACTCCCGAGGCGGCCTTGCTGGGCGCAGCCCCCACCGTCGTCGTGGCGCCGCTGGTTCCGCCTCAGGGCGCAGTGGTTACGCCGCCGCCAACTCCTCCTACTCCGCCTACTGCTGTCTCTCCGACTCCTCCCGCGGTCCTGGACCGCGCTGCTGCTGAACTGGACCGGCTGCGGCAGGATCTTCTGGGCGCCGACCCTCGCTTGGTGGCCGGGCGCCTGGAGCTGGCCTCTGGCTGGATTCGTGCCGGCGCCGATTCGGCGGCGCTGGTCCGAGCCGGCGGCCTGTGATGAGGAGAAGCGAGGCTGTTCGCGAGGCGAAGGTAGCCCGCGATGCTGCCCTGGGGGAGGCAACCAGCATCCGAGGCCGCTGCGAGACGCTGGAGGGTGAGCTAAAGGGCTTGCAGAACCAGCTCGCCGAGGAGACTCGCCTCCGCCAGGAGCAGGAGGAAGGCATGAAGGCTCGCGAGGCGGCCATCAAGGACCGGGAGGCCAAGCTGAAGAAGCGCCGCGACCGTCTTGACGCGTTGGGGCAGGAACTGGAGGTGAGGAAGGTCGAGCTGGACGCCAAGGCGCGGGTTCTGGCTGAAGACCGCGTGGCCTTCATGGATATGGAGGTGAAGGCTCACGTCCTGCTGAGGGAGCTTTATGACGGAGGGCGGCCCGCCAAACTACTTCCATTCATGATCCGCGCTTGAAGATGTCTCCTTGGTCTTGGCCCCACGCCGAGGCCGGCCTTGGTCTTGTCTTCTGCGGCAGCGGCGGATCCTCACCCACATCTATCTTGCGACCCAGCGTCGACATGGACATCCTGCTGGAGCCGGTGGCGGCGAAACGCAGCTGCCGCTGCCGAGGCTGTGAAGGGTCGCGCGGAGGCTCTGTTGGGGAAGTTCCAGGCCTTCAGCACCAAGCCGAAGCGAGGCGCGCCCACTCCGTGCTGCTCCACCGCCGACAAGTGACTCCGCTGCGGCTCCTGCCTCGCTTGTAATTCCTGCACATGTATCATGCTTCGGGGAGGCGTTTAAACTTGCATTTGGTACTGCGATAACAGTGTGGACTATAATATTTGCTTTTGAATTCCTTGAAATTTGTGCTTCCTACTTGCTTATGTTCTATGCCGGCAGAGCCATTGCATACCTAGCCGCCGTTAGCCCGACCGGAAACCAGGACAGGACCAAGGGGTGAGGGCTCGTGACAAGTTAGGCTCTGAGTCGCGATGCTCGGGAGTCCCCTTAGCGCCTGAACAACAAGTAGGGAGGTGAGGCGTGGGCGGATCCACCCTTCTCGTCTGCAGGGCTGGCCCGCGCATACCTCAACCGCCGTTAGCCTTCGTAACTAAGGGGTGAGGGCTACGTGACCAGTTAGGCTCTGAGTCGCGATGCTCAGAGTCCCCTTGACGCTCAAGCGGCATGCGTACCTTGGCTCCGCTCGGGGAGTGGCGTCGACGAACCAGGCCGAGGGCTGGCTGGGTGGCGTGCCTGCAGGCGTGACCAGGCGCAGCCCGTGTCCAACCCCTCGCGGCACTCCCGAGAGGAGGCGTTGCAGCAGGCCGGACTCTTGAGCTCTGGGCTCCACGAGGTTGACGCGACCGGAGGCCACCTCGGTTGTTTATCACCAGCCTGAACATAAGCGCTTCTGCATGCGTCTGGGCAT
This sequence comes from Aegilops longissima, assembly GCA_021605205.1. Classification (NCBI taxonomy): domain Eukaryota; kingdom Viridiplantae; phylum Streptophyta; class Magnoliopsida; order Poales; family Poaceae; genus Aegilops; species Aegilops longissima. Next base: position 268,584,829 of record CM038682.1, on the reverse strand, counting down.
AGCCGCTCCTCGGCGGTGTCGTCGGCCACCAGCGGAGCATGGTGCTTCCATTGGAGCGTGGGAGGGCTCCCCTCGGGAGGAGCCCAGGCGTGCTCAGCCCCACCACGACACGTGGCTGGCACGGTAGGGCTAGGCGAGGTGTATCTGGGCACCCGTGAGCCAGCGGGACTAACGAGGCCCTACCTCAAGGCGGGTTGCGCTGGCTCAGGGCCTTATCTTGAGTGTGTTCTGCAAAAATGGCTAGATGCGGTGCTCTCGTCTTGGTCCGGCTCTCGGGCTGGTCTCTACCGTCATTGGCAAGCCAGGTCGCGATGCCATGGACAAGACCAGAGGGTGAGGGCGGAGGCCGTAGGAGCCCTGAGTCGCGATGCTCGAGCACCCCCTTTAGCAGCATAGCGAGGATTAGATGACACAACTCTCGTCCTCGAGTCCCGACTCTCGGGCTGGTCTCTACCGTCGGCTGGCAAGCCGGTCGCGATGCCATGGACAAGACCAGGAGGGTGAGGGCGGAGAGCCGGTAGGAGCCCTGAGTCGCGATGCTCGGGAACCCCCCTTAACGCGCAAGATGGGTGGGAGGCAACAACTCTCGTCTTGGGTCCCGACTCTCGGGTTGGTCTCTACCGTCGGCAGGCAAGCCGGTCGCGATGCCATGGACAAGACCAGAGGGTGAGGGCGGAGGCGGTAGGAGCCACAGTCGCGATGCTCGAGCACCCCCCTTTAATGTGCAAGATTTAGCCACCGGAGAAGGCACCAAATAACAAGCATGGTGGAGCATAATCCTAAGGAAAACGCATGAAGGATACATGCCGCTGGGACTGGCCCGAGCGGCTTGGGGATGATGCAGCCCGAGGGGCGCCTCCCACAGGGTAAGCTAAGGACATGAAATAAAAGGGATACATGCCGCAGGGCCGGACCCACGTGGCCTGGGAATAATGCGGCCCTGAAGGCGATCCCAGCCGGAAATAAAACTTAAAGATGTCACCTGTTCATATTGGGGATGAAGGGTTGTTGATGTAGTAGACTCGGTGGGCTGCGGGAGCCGATCCTCACGAGCCCCGGGCTCGGGGGCCTCGGGAGGCTCTGGGCGGCTGGCGGCCCTCACGGGCCATCTCCATCTCCGCCGAGGCTGCAGGCGTGCGACCTCTTGAGCCTCAGGATGGTCCTCATGAGGCGCTGGTGTGCAGCAGCCCGCGTTTGGCAGGCCATAAGGCATGCGTCACGTGGCTGTGGGCGGGCCCTGCATGCGTCCCACTCGCGAGGCCGAGGCACTCTTGAGATGCGGATCGGTTGAGCCCTGTGCGTCGATCAGACACAAGCAGCCCACCATCCTCGCCTGGATGGGGGGCCACAGCGGGCAGGCGGCGGCTGCCCCTCATGACCCTTGACTCCTGTAGCTCCTGAATGGCCTTGCTGATGAACTCTTGAGGGTTTTGTTCTCCTTGTCTTGCTCCTTCTTGCGGGAAACGTGCTTCGAAACTCTCCTCCACGTGGTGCCCAAGCGCCTCCCTCGAGACCTTGGCGAGGTCGGTGGCCCTCCAGGGAAGAGCCCCCGAGCCCTGCCTGAGGAGGGCGCCGGGTGCGCCTTCCTATGCGATGGAAGGAGGCTCCCCCTGGCCCGGCGCGGGCCCTGAGTGGCCTGTTTCTTGATGAGCCGGGCCGGCCGATGTCTTCTTATTCTTGGGTGCTGCCTCGGGAGGCGTCCTGCCGCTGTGGTCTGGGTCTTCCAGCGATGCGGCCTGAAAAGCTCACTCCAAGGAGCACACTGCATCTCTCTCTTCACAGGGCACCGTGATGACCCCGCCGCTTCCTGGCATCTTGAGGATGTTGTAGCCATGGTGGGTCACGGCCATGAACTTGGCCAACGCTGGGTACCCGAGGATGGCGTTGTACGGCAGGCGAATGTGGGCGACGTCGAACTCAATGAGCTCGGTGTGGTAGTTGTCGCGGGCCCCGAAGGTGACAGGAAGGCGGACCTGCCCGATCGGGACCGTGGAGCCGTCAGTGACTCCGGAGAAGGGCTTGGTTGGCTGAAGCTGGCTGTAGGGCACTTGAAGATTGTTGAAGGTCTCCACGGACAGGACGTTGAGCCCTGCTCTGCCGTCGATGAGGGTCTTGGTGACCAGCACGTTGTTGATGATTGGGGAGCAAAGCATTGGGAGGACTCCGGCTGTGGCTGCGCACTTGAGCTGATCCGCTGAGCTGAACGTGATGGCGCACGCCGACCACCTGAGAGGGCGCGTGGACTCGAGCTTGGGGAGGACCACATTCACTTCACGGGCGAACTGCTTGAAGATGCGGTGGGAGGCTGGGGCTTGGGCTCCGCCCAGGATGCAGGCGATCGCGCGCGCTTCCTGGAAGCCCCCAGCCCCCTCGTCCTGATGACGGTCTTCGATTCTCCTTGGTGGCGGCGGCAGCGGAGGGAGGCCTGCATTCCCTTGTGGACGATCCTCACGAGGCTGATCCCTCCAGCCCCCCTCGCGAGGTGGGTCTTGCCAGCGGTCCTCGCGAGGTTGGTCGCGCCACCCTTGGCGCGGGCCGCGGTCTTCCCAGCGTCCTGCATTTCTTCCTCCTCCTCGGCCGTAGCCCCGGTCGCTGCGCTCGGGGCGTCTGCCGACCCTTCCTTCGCGCACGGCCTGGAGCTCTTGACATTCATTGGTGTTGTGGGTGTGGAGGTCGTGGTACACGCAGTACCGGCTGCCCTTGGAAGACTCGGGCTGATCTCTGCCCCACTTAGTGTCTGGTTCGGCCTTGATGCGGCAACCCCTTGCGCTTCGTCCTTGGCCTTGGACTTCTTCTCTTGGGATCCATGGCAGGCAGCTCGAGGAGGAGAGCCCTCCTCAGCCTTGGCGCGCTTGGTCGCCAAGTTGAATAGCTCGAGGAGGTGCACAGATCCTCATGCATCGCCAGCTCCTCCTTCATCTTGGCGTCGCGCCGCGCCGTCGGAGAAAGCAGAGATGAGGGCCTCCTCCGTCACCACAGGGATCTTGGTAGCGCGTTGTAGAAGCGCTGGATGTACTTTTGCAGGTTTCCCGGCTGCTGTGATTCTGCGCATGTCGCTCACGGCGGGTGGCGATCGCGAGTACCTTGGAAGTTGGCGATGAAGTGGAGTGCGCATCTCGGCCCAGAAGAGATCGTGCACGGGGCGGATTCAGAGCAGTGCGGGCTCCGTCCTTGGCGCCATGGGAAACTAGTTCGCCATGACCTTTTCATCTCCGTTGGCAGCCTCGATGCCCAGCTCGTAGAGCTGGAGGAACTCCGTAGGGTCTATCGTGCCGTCGTAGCGTGGGGGCAGGTCTGGCTTGAACTTGGTGGGCCACGCGACGCCGCGCAGCTCAGTGGTGAAGGCGCGGCAGCCCGCCGTGGCTGCGGGGGGCCTTAGACGGTAGAGAGCTTGGTCTTGCAGGCCTCCCAGCGCCGCGGCTGGGGGCAGCGCAGGGTCTTGATGTGCTGGAGCGGGGAGCGCTCGGGCAGCTTCTTGTGGGCGAGGAACTTCTTGGCAGCTCTGCTCTTGTCGCGCCAGCGCCTGGCGGAGCGGGTTCCGCCCAGGGGCTGCGCGCCTTGGGGCCAGGGCGCCGTCTTGAGGAGGAGGCGGCGCCCGGAGCTTCGCCATTATCGCAGGCGGGCGCAGTGCAGCGCAAAGCGGACGGCACGGGTCGCCTCCACAGCGCGACGAGCTTCGGCGGCGCGTCGAGCCATTCTTCGTGACGTCGTCGGCGTGGCGGTAGCGCAGGAGTTCGTTAGCGCGATGAGTGCAGCTCGGGCCTCCATGGCGCGCGGCGCGCGCGACGAAGAACCAGCGAGGTGAGCGGCGTGGCGGTGCGGTCGTCCCGCCTCATGGGCGAGTGCTGGGGCGGCGCTTGCTGCTCGTTCCCGCCGGGCGATGGCGGCGTTGACAGCCGTGACGAGAACGACGAGGCGTCCGCCCGCGGAAGCCGTCTGGCGGCGATGGGAAGCGAGGCGGCTCGGCGCTGGGCGCGAAACCCGACGGGCGTCAGACATGGTTGCGATGGTCGGGGAAGAACGAGGCGACGAAAGGCAGATTCTGGCGCACCCCTACCTGGCGCGCCAAATGTCGGATCACGGGTTCCGGCTGACCCTTAAGGTTCGAACTCTGGGGTGCGCGCGGAGATCCAACCCTCCACCGTCTCGTACCTCGCCAAATCGCAGGGATCTAAACTACTAACAAGAACAACACAAGGGACGCAAGATTTATACTAGTTCGGGCCACCGTTGTGGTGTAATACCCTACTCTAGTTTGTGGTGTGTGGATTGCCTCAGGGGCCGACGAAGAACGATCAGGGGAAGAACAGCCTCGCGAGGGTCTGTTCTTGGTGGGTGTGATGAACTGCTAAGTGGTGCCCGTCGCTCTAGCTTGAGGCAGGTTTCTCTCTCTCGGATTCCATTGCTCGATCCGATCGTCCTCCGCTCTCTGAGTGTGGCTTCCCCTATTTATAAGCGAAGGCCCAGGCCTCTTCCCCAAATATTGAGTGGGAAGGGCGCCAACAATTGGCCATTTGAAGGGGAACAGCGGGTACACTTATCTGACTAAAGTTGGTCCTCGCTTTGCCAAAGGCTCTGGTGATGAGCCTTTGCTTGGGCTCCACGATGATCGCATTCCAGCCGTTGGGGCTGATCTTGGTCTTATTGCACCAAGCGGATGCCTTTGCACGATGCCCTTGCTGCGCTTGCCCCTTTGCACCAAAGAGGAAAGGAGGGCGCTGCGCTGGCTGGCGCCCGATTGGCGCCCTTGGTGCGTCATGGCTTCGTCCACGGGCACCTCGCGAGGCACCCTGCCTTGAACTCTCCGCCTCCTCGTGAGCCAGCTGACGAGGCCGTGCTGAGGAAGCTCTTGGTCGTCCGCGCCATGAGGCTTGGCCCCTCGCGAGGTCTTGAGCTTGTGTTGATGAAGATGGGCCGTCTGGGCCTCCTTGAGCCACGCCGCGCAGCCGCAGAGCGAGCAAGTGCAGGGACCCCGTTCCCAGAACGCCGATAGTTGTTAGTTCAGAACCAAGGCAACAACAACAACAACCCACCACCACCACCTCCAGTTGACAACTTAGCCCGTTTTCTAAGGTTGCAGCCGCCGGTGTTTTCCAGTAGCACCGAGTCGATAGTTTCTTATGATTGGCTACGCCGTATTGGAAGGGAATTAACCAGCGCAGGTTGCACAGATGCTGAGAAGGTGCATTTTGCCGGACATCAATTGGATGGACCCGCAGCCTCATGGTGGGAGAATTACACAGCCACTTTCCCTATAGCCAATGTCACTTGGGAGCAGTTTCAGCAAGCTTTCTGCACAGTCCATGTCTCAACTGGAGCTATGAGCATGAAGAAGCGTGAGTTTCGCAACTTATGCCAGGGGAACCATACTGTGGCTAAGTATGTAGATGAGATTAGTAAGTTATCTCGCTATGCCCCTGATGATGTGGCGACCGATGCCGCGAAGCAAGAGAAGTTTATGGAAGGGCTGAATGACGAGATGAGTAGCAGTTAATGGTGGCAACATTTAACAACTACCAGGAGTTGGTAGACAAGGCTCTTATCATTGAAGGGAAGCAACAGCAAATTGAGAGCCGCAAGAGGAAGTATGGACAAGGGAAGTACAAGTCAGGAGCTCAGCAGAAGCCCCGTTTTACCCCGAAATCGAGAGGATACACCCATAACCATGGAGGCCACACCCACAATGTAGGAAGTTCTCATAATCACAATGGCCCCAAGAATGGGAATTGGAATGGAGCAAGCAGCAATCAGAACCGCTCCAATCCAGCCACACCCGCCAAGAAGGACCTAAGTCACATTACCTGTTTCAAGTGCGGGAAGACTAGACACTATGCCACTGAGTGCCCTGAAGGGAAGAATGGAAATGGCAATGGAAGCTCTGGGAAGAAGCCCAACCCTTTCAATAGGGGACACGTGAACCACGTAAGCGTGGAGGAGGTTGAAGAGCAGCCAGACGTAGTTATCGGTAAGTTTTTGGTTAAGTCATTTACCTCTCTCGTTCTTCTTGATACTGGTGCATCGCATTCATACATTTCAAAGGGATTTGTGGATAAGTATAAGTTGCCCACCAAAGTTCTTAGGACACCTATGTTAGAGACCTCACCCGGAGCTGAGTATATGGCAAGCAGTGGATGTTTTCAGATGCAATTAACCATAGGTAGTGATGCGTCTCCAACGTATCTATAATTTTTTATTGCTCCATGCTATATTATCTACTGTTTTGGACCATATTGGGCTTTATTTTCCACTTTTATATTACTTTTGGGACTAACCTATTAACCAGAGGCCCATCCCATAATTGCTGTTTTTTTTTGCCTATTTCAGTGTTTCGAAGAAACAGAATATCAAACGGAGTCCAAATGGAATGAAACCTTCGGGAACGTGATTTTCTCACCGAATATGATCCAGGAGACTTGGACCCCACGTCAAGAAAGAAAAGAGGTGGCCACGAGGGTGGGGGGCACACCCACCCCCTAGGGCGCGCCCCCTGCCTCGTGGGCCCCCCGTTGGTCCACCGACGTACTCCTTCCTCCTATATATACCTACGTATCCCCAAACGATTATATACGGAGCCAGAAACCTAATTCCACCGCCGCAACTTTCTGTATCCACGAGATCCCATCTTGGGGCCTGTTTCGGAGCTCCGCCGGAAGGGGAATCCACCACAGAGGGCTTCTACATCATCATCATAGCCCCTCCGATGAAGTGTGAGTAGTTTACCTCAGATCTTCGGGTCCATAGTTAGTAGCTAGATGGCTTCTTCTCTCTTTTTGGATCTCAATACAATGTTCTCCCCCTCTCTTGTGTAGATCTATTTGATGTAATCTTCTTTTTGCGGTGTGTTTGTTGAGATCGATGAATTGTGGGTTTATGATCAAGATTATCTATGAATAATATTTGAATCTTCTCTGAACTGTTTTATATATGATTGGTTATCTTTGCAAGTCTCTTCGAATTATCAGTTTGGTTTGGCCTACTAGATTGGTTTTTCTTGCAATGGGAGAAGTGCTTAGCTTTGGGTTCAATCTTGCGGTGTCCTTTCCCAGGTGTGATGAGGGCAGCAAGGCACGTATTGTATTGTTGCCATCGAGGATAACAAGATGGGATTTTTATCATATTGCATGAATTTATCCCTCTACATCATGTCATCTTGCTTAAGGCGTTACTCTATTTTCTTGAACTTAATACTCTAGATGCATGCTGGATAGCGGTCGATGAGTGGAGTAATAGTAGTAGATGCAGGCAGGAGTCGGTCTACTTGTCTCGGACGTGATGCCTATATACATGATCATACCTAGATATTCTCATAACTATGATCAATTCTGTCAATTGCTCAACAGTAATTTGTTCACCCACTGTAGAATACTTATGCTCTTGAGAGAAGCCACTAGTGAAATCTATGGCCCCCGGGTCCATCTTTATCATATTAATCTCCCAACACTTTATTATTTCTTTTTGCCTTTTACTTTGCTTTTATTTTACTTTGCATGTTTATACCAAAAATACCAAAAATATTATCTATCATCTCTATCAGATCTCACTCTCGTAAGTGACCATGAAGGGATTGACAACCCCTAGTCGCGTTGGTTGCGTGAAGCTATTTGTTTTGTGTAGGTATGAGGGACTTGCGCGTAGCCTCCTACTGGATTGATACCTTGGTTCTCAAAAACTGAGGGAAATACTTACTCTAATTTGTTGCATCACCCTTTCCTCTTCAAGGAAATCCAACGCAATGCTCAAGAGGTAGCAGGAAGATTTCTGGCGCCGTTGCCGGGGAGGTCTTTGCAAAAGTCAACATACCAAGTACCCATCACAATCCCTTATCTCTCGCATTACATTATTTGCCATTCGCCTCTTGTTTTCCTCTCCCCCACTTCACCCTTGCTGTTTTATTCGCCCTCTCTTTTCCCGTTTGCCTTTTTCTCGCTTTCTTGTCGTCATGTCTAGTCTTATATCTTCTGCGTTGTCTCCCGAGAATGAAGTTCTAAATTTTAAGCAAAGGGAGGGAGAAAATCTAAAAGACGCTTGGTATAGAATTTGCAATGCTCAAAATAGATCTACCAGGAAGCAATCTACTTCAGTTCTTCTCCGCAATTTTTATGTAGGTGCTAATCCTTGGTATAGATATATCCTTGATACCATTACCGGAGGGAATTTCTTGGGTAGCCACACTTTTTACTCTTACAATGCTATGATAGATTTATTTGGCTTGCCACCTCTTTTGGTTAATGGAACTATGTTAACTTTGGAGCATGTAATGCAAAGACTTGAAATTATTGAAAATAAAGTTGCTACCATTGAATTAATTGACAATCTAGATAAAAAGATCCACAATCAAATTACCCAATATGGATCTAAGGTAGGAGTGACTTTGAAAAATATTAAGGAGAAGGAACCCATAGTTAATGAGAGAATAAATCAAGATTCCACTAGAATCGATAAACTTGAGGGTATCATTACCAACTTGGGAACCGCATTTCTTCCATAAAGAATACTCCAAGTCCACCTACTAAAATTGCCAAGCTTATGTATGTTCCTAAAAATAAGGGTGAATCCTCTAGTAAGGAAACTGCGGATCTTAAATCTATAAGTATTCATCCCGATCTTTTTGCTATGATTAAGAAACCATTTGCTACGAAGGAATTTTTTGATTTTGTGCCTAGAAGTTTGATAATTACTGAAAAGAAAGAAATTCCTAAGGATGATAGATGTCTCATTGAAGAATTGCCTACCAAAGATGGCAATACCTAGATATATCCTTGCTTTTATGCCTAGCTAGGGGCGTTAAATGATAACGCTTGTTGGGAGGCAACCCAATTTTATTTTTAGTTTTTTGCTTTTTTGCTTCTGTTTAGGAAAAAATAATCCATCTACCTTCTGTTTAGATGTGGTTTTATGTTTTAATTAGTGTTTGTGCCAAATTAAACCTATAGGATCTTCTTGGATGATAGTTATTTGATCTTGCTGTAATTTCCAGAAACTTTTGGTTCAAGAAAACAATTGTTAAAAATCACCAGAACGTGATAAAATAGTGATTCCAATTGCTGCTGATAAATAAACAAGTTTACTAGGCCTTCATATTTTGGCTGAAGTTTTGGATTTCCATAAGTTTGCGTTAGTTACAGATTACTACAGACTGTTCTGTTTTTGACAGATTCATTTTTTCGTGTGTTGTTTGCTTATTTTGATGAATCTATGGCTAGTAAAATAGTTTATAAACCATAGAGAAGTTGGAATACAGTAGGTTTAACACCAATATAAATAAAGAATGAGTTCATTACAGTACCTTGAAGTGGTCTTTTGTTTTCTTTTGCTAACGGAGCTCACGAGATTTCTGTTGAGTTTTGTGTTGTGAAGTTTTCAAGTTTTGGGTGAAATCTTTTGATGGATTATGGAACAAGGAGTGGCAAGAGCCTAAGCTTGGTGATGCCCATGGCACCCCCAATATAATCTAAGGATACCAAAAATTCAAAGCTTGGGGATGCCCCGGAAGGCATCCCCTCTTTCGTCTACTTCCATCGGTAACTTTACTTGGAGCTATATTTTTATTCACCACATGATATGTGTTTTGCTTGGAGCGTCTTGTATGATTTGAGTCTTTGCCTTTTAGTTTACCACAATCATCCTTACTGTACACACCTTTTGAGAGAGCCATCCATGAATTGGAATTTGTTAGAATACTCTATGTGCTTCACTTATATCTTTTGAGCTATATAGTTTGTTGTAGTGCTTCACTTATATCTTTTAAAGCACGGTGGTGGATTTGTTTTATAGAAACTATTGATCTCTCATGCTTCACTTAGATTATTTTGAGAGTCTTAAATAGCATGGTAATTTGCTTAAAAATCTTAATATGCTTGGTATTCAAGATTTGTAAAACTTTCTTTTGAGTGCATTGAATACTAAGAAAAGTTTGATGCTTGATAATTGTTTTGAGATATGAAGATGGTGATATTAGAGTCATGCTAGTTGAGTAGTTGTGAATTTGAGAAATACTTGTGTTAAAGTTTGTGATTCCCGTAGTATGCACGTATGGTGAACCGTTATGTGATGAAGTCGGAGCATGATTTATTTACTGATTGTCTTCCTTATGAGTGGCGGTTGGGGACGAGCGATGGTCTTTTCCTACCAATCTATCCCCCTAGGAGCATGCGCGTAATACTTTGCTTTGATAACTTCTAGATTTTTGCAATAAGTATATGAGTTCTTCATGACTAATGTTGAGTCCATGGATTATACGCACTTTTCTCATCCATCCACCATTGCTAGCCTCTCTAATACCGCACACTTTTCGCTGGTATCATACACCCACTATATACCTTCCTCAAAACAGACACCATACCTACCTATCATGGCATTTCCATAGCCATTCCGAGATATATTGCCATGCAACTTTCCACCGTTCCGTTTATTATGACACGCTCCATCATTGTCATATTGCTTAGCATGATCATGTAGTTGACATCGTATTTGTGGCAAAGCCACCGTTCATAATTCTTTCATACATGTCACTCTCGACTCATTGCATATCCCAGTACACCGCCGGAGGCATTCATATAAAGTTATATTTTGTTCTAAGTATCGAGTTGTAATTGTTGAGTTGTAAGAAAAATAAAAGTGTGATGATCATCATTTTTAGAGCATTGTCCCAAGTGAGGAAAGGATGATGGAGACTATGATTCCCCCACAAGTCGGGATGAGACTCCGGACGAAAAAAAAAGAGGCCATAAAAGGCCCAAATAAAAAAATGAGAGAAAAAGAGAGAAGGGACAATGTTACTATCCTTTTACCACATTTGTGCTTCAAAGTAGCACCATGATCTTCATGATAGAGAGTCTCTCATTTTGTCACTTTCATATACTAGTGGGAATTTTTCATTATAGAACTTGGCTTGTATATTCCAATGATGGGCTTCCTCAAGTGCCCTAGTTCTTCGTGAGCAAGCGAGTTGGATGCACACCCACTTAGTTTCTTTTGTTGAGCTTTCATATACTTATAGCTCTAGTGCATCCGTTGCATGGCAATCCCTACTCACACACATTGATATCTATTGATGGGCATCTCCATAGCCCGTTGATACGCCTAGTTGATGTGAGACTATCTTCTCCCTTTTTGTCTTCTCCACAACCACCATTCAATTCCACATATAGTGCTATATCCATGGCTCACGCTCATGTATTGCGTGAAGATTGAAAAAGTTTTGAGAATGTCAAAAGTATGAAACAATTGCTTGGCTTGTCATCGGGGTTGTGCATGATTTAAATACTTTGTGTGGTGAAGATAGAGCATAGCCAGACTATATGATTTTGTAGGGAAAAATTTCTTTGGCCATGTTATTTTGAGAAGACATAATTGCTTTGTTTGTATGCTTGAAGTATTATTATTTTTATGTCAATATGAACTTTTGTCTTGGATCTTTCGGACCTGAATATTCATACCACAATTAAGAAGAATTACATTGAAATTATGCCAAGTAGCACTCCGCATCAAAAATTCTTTTCTTTATCATTTACCTACTCGAGGACGAGCAGGAATTAAGCTTGGGGATGCCTCGATCGCTCCAATGTATCTATAATTTTGATTGCTCCATGTTATATTATCTACTGTTTTGGACCATATTGGGCTTTATTTTCCACTTTTATATAACTTTTGGGACTAACCTATTAACCGGTGGCCCAGCCCAGAATTGTTGTTTTTGCCTATTTCAGTGTTTCGAAGAAACAGAATATCAAACGGAATCCAAACGAAATGAAACCTTCGGGAACGTGATTTTCTCAACGAATATGATCCATGAGACTTGGACCCCACGTCAAGAAAGAAAAGAGGTGGCCACGAGGGTGGGGGGCGCGCCCACCCCCCTAGGGCGCGCCCCCTGCCTCGTGGGCCCCCTGTTGCTCCACCGACGTACTCCTTCCTCCTATATATACCTACGTACCCCCGAACGATCAGATACGGAGCCAAAAACCTAATTCCACCGCCGCAACTTTCTGTATCCATGAGATCCCATCTTGGGGCCTGTTCCGGAGCTCCGCCGGAAGGGGAATCCACCACGGAGGGCTTCTACATTAACAGCATAGCCCCTCCGATGAAGTGTGAGTAGTTTACCTCAGACCTTCGGGTCCATAATTAGTAGCTATATGGCTTCTTCTCTCTTTTTGGATCTCAATACAATGTTCTCCCCCTCTCTCGTGGAGATCTATTCGATGTAATCTTCTTTTTGCGGTGTGTTTGTTGAGACCGATGAATTGTGGGTTTATGATCAAGATTATCTATGAACAATATTTGAATCTTCTCTGAATTCTTTTATATATGATTGGTTATCTTTGCAAGTCACTTTGAATTATCAGTTTGGTTTGGCCTACTAGATTGGTTTTTCTTGCAATGGGAGAAGTGCTTAGCTTTGGGTTCAATCTTGTGGTGTCCTTTCCCAGTGACAGTAAGGGCAGCAAGGCACGTATTGTATTGTTGCCATCGAGGATAACAAGATGGGGTTTTTATCATATTGCATGAATTTATCCCTCTACATCATGTCATCTTGCTTAAGGCGTTACTCTATTTTCTTGACTTAATACTCTAGATGCATGCTGGACAGCAGTCAATGAGTGCAGTAATAGTAGTAGATGCAGGCAGGAGTCAGTCTACTTGTCTCGGACGTGATGCCTATATACATGATCATACCTAGACATTCTCGTAACTATGTTCAATTCTGTCAATTGCTCAACAGTAATTTGTTCACCCACCGTAGAATACTTATGCTCTTGAGAGAAGCCACTAGTGAAATCTATGGCCCCCGGGTCCATCTTTATCATATTAATCTCCCAACACTTTATTATTTCTTTTTGATTTTTACTTTGCTTTTATTTTACTTTGCATCTTTATACCAAAAATACCAAAAATATTATCTATGATCTCTATCAGATCTCACTCTCATAAGTGACCGTGAAGGGATTGACAACCCCTAATCGTGTTGGTTGCATGGAGCTATTTGTTTTGTGTAGGTACGAGCGACTTGCGCGTAGCCTCCTACTGGATTAATACCTTGGTTCTCAAAAACCGAAGGAAATACTTACTCTACTCTGCTGCATCACCCTTTCCTCTTCAAGGAAATCCAACGCAGTGCTCAAGAGGTAGCAGGTAGCCATACCTTCCCCTCATACTTTATAATTCTATATTTCCAGGGATTGGATGTGATTCTAGGCATGGATTGGCTGTTGATGTATGGAGGAAACATCGATTGCGCCAGTAAGTCAATTCTGCTCACCACCCCAGAGGGGAAAAGGATCAAGTATGTATCCAGGCATGCACCAAGGAGAACCCAAGTAAATTCCCTCTCAGGAGTTGTTCAGGAGGAAGTGCCTGTAGTGAAGGATTACCCAGATGCATTCCCAGAGGAATTACCAGGCATGCCGCAAGATCAAGACACCGAGTTTTTGATAGAGTTGTTGCCAGGCACCGGACCGATATCGAAGAGACCATACCGGATGCCCGCAAATGATCTGGAAGAGATCAAGAAGCAGATTAAGGAGTTACCGGAGAAAGGTTACATCCGACGAAGTTCATCACCGTGGGGTGCCCTAGTGCTCTTGGTTGATAAGAAGGATGGATCGTTGAGGATGGTTGTTGATAATCGTGCACTGAATGAAGTGAAGATTAAGAACAAGTACCCACTACCGATGATCAATGATTTGTTTGATCAGCTGCAAGGAGCTAAAGTGTTTTTGAAGATCGATCTGCGATCAGGATACCACCAGCTGAAGATTTGAGAAAAAGATATACCTAAGACAGCTTTCACCACACGGTACGGGCTTTACGAGTATACTGTTATGTCATTTGGATCGACTAATGCCCCTGCATATTTCATGAGTATGATGAATAAGGTATTTATGGAGTTCTTGGATAAGTTTGTTGTGGTGTTCATTGATGATATCTTGGTATACTCGAAGAATGAAGAGGAGCACAAGGAACATCTGCGTTTAGTTCTCGAGAAGCTCAGAGAACACCAGTTGTATGCCAAGGTCAGCAAATGTGAGTTTTGGTTGAAGGAAGTGGGATTCCTGGGACATGTTATATAAGGAGAAGGTATAGCAGTAGACCCCACTAAGGTTAAGTCAGTCACTGGTTGGCTATCACCCACCAGAGTTGGAGAAATCCGTTGTTTTCTTGGACTCGCAGGGTACTACCGGAGATTCATTGAGAATTTCTTCAAGATCGTGAAGCCCATGACGGAGTTGTTGAAGAAGGACACCAAGTTCAAATGGACGAAAGAATGTGAGGCCAGTTTTCAGGAGTTGAAGAAACATTTGACTACATCCCCAGTGTTGATTCTGCAAGATATACGCAAGGATTTCCAAGTGTATTGCGACGCTTCTCGCTTAGGACTTGGAGGTGTACTTATGCAAGACAGAAGAGTTGTTTGATATGCCTGACGTCAACTCCGACCGCATGATTTGAATTATGCTACGCATGATTTGGAGTTAGCATCCGTAGTGCATGCACTCAAGAGCTGGAGACATTTTCTTATTGGAAGCCGTTGTGATGTGTACACGGATCATAGGAGTTTGAAGTACATTTTCACACAGAAGGAGCTAAAATTCAGGCAGATGAGATGGTTGGAGCTCATAAAGGATTATGATATGAAGCTGCATTATCACCCAGGAAAGGCCAATGTCGTAGCAGACGCTTTGAACCAAAAGAGTTATGTTAATACCCTCGTAAGCGGAGGAATGCCAGGAGTTAGCAGAGGATCTCAGGGAACTTCGTTTGGAGATTGTTCCTAGAGGTTTTTTTGCAGCGATGGAGGTTCAATCTACATTATTGGAAAAAATTCGAGAAGCTCAGAAGGATGACAAAGAAATTGCTGAGATAAAGGAGAGAATGAGCAAAGGAAAAGCCAAGGGTTTTCGTGAGGACGAGCATGGCACCTTGTGGTTTGAGAACCGTGTTTATGTGCCCAATAATGCAGAGATCAGGAAGTTCATACTACAGGAAGCACATGACTCGCCATACTCGATACACCCCGAAAACACCAAGATGCATTTGGATTTGAAGGAGCATTTTTGGTGGACTAGTATGAAGACGGATATTGCCGAGTATGTAGCAGTATGTGATGTATGTCAGAGAGTGAAGGCGGAACATCGGAAGCCAGCTAGATTATTGCAGCCTATGCCGATACCCGAATGGAAGTGGGATAAGCTTGGCATGGATTTTTCACCGGATTACCGAGGACCTGATCGGGATATGACTCTATCTGGGTAGTAGTTGATCGCTTGAGCAAAGTGGCTCACTTTATCCCAGTGAAAACCACCTATACGAGTGCGAAGTTGGCCAAGATATACATGACCAGGATTGTATGTCTGCATGGAGTTCCGAGGACCATCGTATCAGATAGAGGAACACAGTTCACTTCAAAGTTTTGGCATCAACTACACCAGACTTTGGGGACCAGGCTAGAGTTTAGTATAGCCTTTCATCCGCAGACAGATGGACAAACTGAGAGAGTCAATCAGATTCTGGAGGACATGTTGAGAGCTTGTGCACTAGATTAGGGTCTAGTTGGGATGATAATTTGCCCTATGCAGAGTTCTCATACAACAACAGCTACCAAGCCAGTTTGAAGATGGCCCCTTTCGAAGCCTTATATGGATGAAGGTGAAGGACACCGTTGATGTGGGACGAAGTTGGAGACCGTCAGTTGTTTGAACCAGATTTGATCAAAGAGTCAGAAGAGAAGGTTAAGCTGATTCGAGATAGACTGAAGGTAGCTCAGTCCAGACAGAAGAGTTATGTAGACTCAAAATGCAAGGAGGTAGTCTATGAAATCAGAGACATAGCCTATCTTCGAGTATCACCTCTATGAGGAGTTAAACGTTTTGGAGTTAATGGAAAGTTAGCCCCGAGATTTGTAGGACCATACCGAGTTTTGTAATGTATGGGAGAGGTGGCCTACAAGTTGGAGTTACCCGAAGGATTGTCAGGAGTTCATGATGTGTTTCACGTTTCCCAGTTGAAGAAGTGCTATGCAGAGATGGCTGATATTCCTCTGAGAGATACAGTGCCCCTGGAAGCAATTCAGTTGGATAGTGATTTGACCTACGAGGAGAAACCTGTCAAGATTCTCGAGTTACACGCAGCAAGGTTATCAAGTTTTGCAAAGTTCGATGGAGCCACCATACCGACGATGAAGCCACGTGGGAACGAGAGGATGGTCTACGGAAAGACCACACACACCTAATTTCTAGCCAACTCGAATCTCGAGGACGAGATTCATCTTAAGGGGGGGTAGGTTTGTAACATCCCAAGTTTTCAATTTGGAATGTTATACCAAGGTCATCCATGCATATCATATTTTATTGCATTTTGTTTTGCGATCCTCGAAATTCTAAGCAACTCAAGGACCCACGGAGAGAGTTGAGGATTTCACCGTTTTCATATTTAAATTTTCTCAAATATCGAAACAAGGATCATTTTGGTTTTAATTATTTTTCCTCTGAAAATATTTCATATTAAAAATATATGAGAGGAGATAATATGACTTCTCCAAAATAAATGAAATATTGGAGGGAAAATGTTAAAATCAATTAAATAATTTTATTCAGATTTTATTGTTATTTTATTTGAATTAGAAAAATATGCATTTTTTTAAATTGCATTCTTAGCCCAAGAAAATGTTCGTTTGTTCTAAATATCCTATTTAGACGGTGAAAATTTGTTTTGGCATTTTTAGATTTTGATTGTATTTTTTAGGATTTTTCTGGTGGAATCTGTTTTTTTAAGTTCGCGGACCGAACTGGGCCGAAGCCCAGCCGGCCCGGCAACGCCGCTGCCTTCCCCCGCTCTCCCGCGTGCCCGAGCCGGACTCCGCTGGAGTCCGGGATGCCGCCGCCGCCTCGTTTTGCCCCCTCCCCAAGCCGACCCCGCCCCGCCCTCCTTAAAAGTCGCCGCCCCCACCCCCAAACGCCACCCCAATCCGCCGCCGCCAACAAAGAAGCGGCGCCCCAGCCGCCACCACCGCCACTACGCTTCACCGGCTGCGCCGCGCCGCCAAGACGCCGCCCGTCGCCCATGCGCGCCTCGCCTCGCCGGAGCCGCCACTGTTCCCGATCCGATCCAAGCCGCTGGTTTTTTTGGTTTTAGGTAAAAACCGTGGTTTTCTAAAAAAATCCTAGATGCGTTTTTTTTATTTTTGTCGGTTCGATTTTCGTCCGGTTATTTATTTAACGGACGTCCGTCCGTTCGTTCATTTTTACGAACGATATTCGCCGGTTAGGTTCACACAGCAACCGTTCGTTCGCTAGTCTTTTATTTTCATTTTTTTAGCCTAGGGACCTATCAGTGATTACTTTTATCGCAGATTAGCCCTTGATCTTCAAACGCTCGCCGTTTCTTAACCGTTTGTCCAAACCGAGTGAAACGAACGCCAAAATCTTCGTCTCGAGCCCCTCTTTCTGTTTAATCAACTTGAACAAGGTTTTGAAAATCTAAAATTTGGTTTCAAGAAGATTTGAATTCGAAGTTCTTTTGACCGTAGTTTCAGTTCCGTAACTCCGTTTTGGTTGATTCTTTTTGCAGATCGAATATCCGATTGGGTTTTCAGATTCGATCTTCTTATTTGAGTTTTACCCTTGCATCTATGCTTAGTGCTTATGTATGCTACTGTTTGTTTGTGGTAGAATTCCCGGAGTGCGAAGCGTGCTACTACGAGTCACTAGGTTTTGCGGATCGTCAGCAAGGCAAGTAACACATTGATCATACTCCTTTCATACCCATTCTTTATGCATTAGTTTCAATCCTCAAACATCGCATTATTAGGATGTGATTAACATGTGGGTGTTGGGAAGTAGATGATGAGGTAGAACCTATTGCCCTGTTTATTATCAAACCCCGGGAGTTACTTCTACGTTATGCTTATACTGCTATGCTATGCTCGTAGACGTGGTTGGTTTGAGTGATCCATTACGGTTGTGAGATTTCTAATTAATGGTTAACTTAAGGTGGCTATTTTAATACACATCTGGGTGGATTGCTTGTGGGCACATGGAGAATCCATTGTTGTCCTAGGATATCCCGGAGTACCCGTGTGATCATCCTATGGTTCGCCACCCAGGCTCAAAAGGATCATAAGATTATTCATGCTAGAAACTTCCGTGTGCAGCCACAAGCTATTATGGGCTCTAGCATAGTTGAGTATGTTGCATGACCTCTTTTAGTGGTGGGCTAGCAGATGTAGGGGAAAGTAGGTGTAACTGTCCACCTAGAGTAAAGAGTTAATGTTTCTAAAAGAATGTGTCTCGGTCATCCGTTTCTCAAACACCATGTAGTGCGAGAAATCCAACGGAGGAGATCGAGTCTTGTGGGGCAAAGTGCGCAAACCTCTGCAGAGTGTACAATCTAATCATGGTTAGCCGTGTCCCCGATTATGGATATCTTGAGTATCATGTCTTGGATTATCATATGGATCTCATCACTCTAAATTAATTTGTTGGGTTGATAATTACTTTTAATTGGGATTGAGTTGGAGGAACCTTCTCAATGTTGTTCAACTACCATGATAGTTAAATAAAATATATTCCTTTGTTGTAGGAAAAATTGGCTTTTTGCAAAACATTGTAGCCAGTAGAGCCTCCACCAGCCATATATGCATGTAGTGATAGCATTTATCTTGGTCATTGCTCTACTGTGTTATCTTGCCAGCATATTCCATGTGCTGGCCTGTTTTCGGGCTGCAACATATCATGTTGCAGACTTTTCAGACAAAGAGTAAGGTGCGCTAGGTCGTTGTCGTGCCCTCAGCTATGCCGTTGGAGTTGATGGACTCACTTTATCTTCCAAGCCTTCCGCTGTTATTTATTTAGATGGCCTTAAGCCATATTTATTGTAATAAGTTCTCTTTTGAGACATTCAATGTAATAAGTGTGTGATTGCACTCTGTTATAAATCCTTCGAGTACTATGTGTGTCAGCATTACCGATCCAGGGATGACACTTATGCACAGAGACTTGACCGTCTGAGGTCGGGTCGCTATAGGGTGCAAGGAAGCTTATATCCAGAAAAAAAAATCGTGTTAAAAATCTCATCATAATCAGAGTTACGGATCTTCGGGAATATAAGAAACGGTTTCCGGCCAGATCTGAGGTGCGCGAAACAGAAGATAACAGAGAGGGAGATCCAAACTCGAAGGGGCCCCCGCCCCTCCGCCGCCATGCAGGACATGGACCAGAGGGGGAACTCTCCTCCCATCTAGGGGGGAGGCCAAGGAAGAAGAAGAAGGAGGGAGGCTCTCTCCCCCTCTCTCTCCCAGTGGCGCCGGAGTGCCGCCGGGGCTAGGATCGTGACGGGGATCTACATCAACAATATTGCTACCGTCAACACCAACTCCCCCCCTCTATGCAGCGGTGTAACACCTCTTCTTAAACATGGTGCTCAACTCCATATTTTATTTCCCAATGATATTTGTCTATCCTATGATGTTTGAGTACATCCATTTTGTCCTATGGGTTAATCGTGATCTTGGTTGGTATGATTGTATATTTTATTTATAGTGTTGTCCTACGGAGCCCTCCGTCTCGCGCAAACGTGAGGGGCCCCCGCTTTAGAGTGTTGCAATATGTTCATGATTCGCTTATGGTGGGTTGCGAGAGTGAAAGAAGCTTAAACCCGAGTAGGTGGGTTGTTGCATATGGGATAAAGATGACTTGATACTTAATGCTATGGTGGGGTTTCACGACCTTAATGATCTTTAGTAGTTGCGGATGCTTGCTAGAGTTCCAATCATAAGTGCATGATCCAAGTAGAGAAAGTATGTTAGCTCATGCCTCTCCCTCATATAGAATTACAAGAATGATTACCTGTACTTGTTATCGATTACCTAGGGACAAATGACTTTCAGGTTGACAAAAGCTATCCACTTTTATTACCTTGAAATTTATTCATAGTTTTATTCTCGCAAAGTACTCGTAGTTTTATTCTTGCAAAATAGTTTCATACTTGTTCTAGGTAAATGATGTCTACTACGCAGCTTTATTCTTGTAGACACGTGTTGGGCCTCCAAGCGCAGAGTTTTGCAGGACAGTAGCAATTTTCCATCAAGTGGATGACCTAAGGTTTATCAATCCGTGAGAGGTGTAGGATGAAGATTGTCTCTCTCAAACGACCCTGCAACCAAATACAAGAAATCTCTAGTGTCTCCAACACACCCAATACAATGGCAAATTGTATAGGTGCACTAGTTCAACGAAGAGATGGTGATAAAAGTGTAATATGGATGGTAGAAATATATTTTTATAATCTGAATAAATAAAAACAGCATGGTAGCAATGAGTAAACGGGCACAAAAACGGTATTGCAATGCTTGAAAACAAGGCCTAGGGTCCGTACTTTCGCTAGTGCAATCTCTCAACAATGCTAACATAGTTGGATCATATGATTATCCCTCAAAGTGCAGCAAAGAATCACTCCCGAGTTCCTATTAGCGGAGAACAAAAGATAGAAATTGTTTGTAGGGTAAGAGACCACCTCAAAGCTATTCTCTCCGATCAATCTATCCTAGAGTTTGTACTAGAATAACGCAAGCTATTCTTCCTGATCGATCTAATCAAGAGTTCGTACTAGAATAACACCAAAGCAAATTCATATTCGTAATACTCAGTCCACACAAAGAACTACAAGGAGACCCCAAAGTTTCTATCGAAAAAGATAATAAAAGCGTGCATAATATCCTATGCATAGATTACCCCAATATCACCACGAGAATCCGCGAGTTGAATGCCATAACACATATCAAGTGAATCAATATGATACCCCATTTGTCACATCAAGTATTCATATTGCAAGACATACATCATGTGTTCTCATCTCTGAATATTCAATCCGACAATACAAAACTTCAAAGGGTAAAGACTCAATTCATCATAGCAAGAGTATAACGGGGAGAAACATCATATGATCCGACTATATTAACAATGCCCATGATATACATCACAAGAGAGAGAGATTAAACACATAGCTACTGGTACAAACCCTTAGCCCCGAGGGTGGACTACTCCCTCCTCATCGTGGTGGCCACCGGGATGATGAAGATGGCCACCAGAGATGATTCCCCCATCCGACAGGGTACCGAAACAGGGTCTAGATTGGTTTTCACGGATATAGAGACCTTGCGGCGGCGGAACTTCTCGTCTAGGGTAACACCGGCAGGTTTCGGAATATTTTGGAATTTATAGTGCAAAGAAGTGGTACGGGAGGCCACCGGGGTGGGCACACCCACCTGGGCGCGCCAGGTGGGCCTGGCGCGCCCTGGAGGGTTGTGCTCCCCTTGGGGCACCCCCAGGTTCTGCTCTGGCCCAATGGGTGTCTTCTGGTCCATAAGAATCATCGTGGATGTTGGATTTCGGGTTCTGGCAAAACCCTTGAGGTACGAACACTGGGGTGCGCACGAAGATCTCTCCCTACCTAATCATGCCCTCATCCTCACCGCGATCTCAAAGCTTAGCGCGTCGAACCCACAGAAAGAGAGGCACAAGAGTTTATATTACGGTTTGGGCCACCGATGTGGTGTAATACCCTACTCCAGTGTGGTATGGGGGATTGCCTCTTGGGCTGAGGATGAACAGTTACAAGGGAAGATCAGCCTCCTGGGGAGTGGTGTTCTTGTGCTTGGTGAACTTGCGTGTGGCTATGGATGGAATGGCTCCGATCCAAGATGAGCTCGAGATGCCTCCTATGGTGGTGGCTAGTCTTCTTTATAGAGGCCCTGGTCCTCTCCCCAAATATTGAGCGGGAAAGGATCCAACAACGGCCAAATTCGAAGGAGAGAACTAGTACAAGTTATCCTGACTAAAGTTGGTCTTCGCCTGCCAAAGGCTCTGGTGGTGACGCCGTCTTGGGCTCCACGATGACCTCCATCCTGCCATCCTACTGGTCTTGGTCTCGTTGCACCGATATGGAAACCTTTGCCTGATGCCTCGGGACTCCTCGCCTGCGCTTGCCCCTTTAGCACCAAAGAGGAAACGAGGCGCGCTGGCGCCCGCCTGGTGCCGGTCATCATGGCTTGCGTCACAGGAACCTCGCGAGGTGTCCCTTGCCTTGATCTCTCCGCCCCTCGCGAGCCAGCCTGGTGAAGCTGCCCCTGCTACCTCTTCAGCATGCGTTTGTTTTTTCCTTGAAGAGGAAAGGGTGACGCAGCAAAGTAGCGTAAGTATTTCTCTCAGTTTTTGAGAACCAAGGTATCAATCCAATAGGAGGCCACACGCAAGTCCCTCGTACCTACACAAACAAATAAGAACCTTACAACCAACACTATAAAGGGGTTGTCAATCCCTTCACGGCCACTTCCAAAAGTGAGATCTGATAGAGATGATAAGATAATATTTTTGGTATATTTATGATAAAGACTAAAAGTAAAGAAAGCAAAATAAATGGCAATAGAAATAGCTTATTGACGGGAGATTAATATGATGGAAAATAGACCCGGGGGCCATAGGTTTCACTAGTGGCTTCTATCAAGATATCATAAGTATTACGGTGGGTGAACAAATTACTGTCGAGCAATTGATAGAAAAGTGCATAATTACAAGAGTATCTAGGCATGATCATGTATATAGGCATCACGTCCGTGACAAGTAGACCGACTCCTGCCTGCATCTACTACTATTACTCCACACATCGACCGCTATCCAGCATGCATCTAGAGTATTAAGTTCATAAGAACAGAGTAACACATTAGGTAAGATTACATGATGTAGAGGGATAAAATCAAGCAATATGATATAAACCCTATCTTTTTATCCTCGATGGAAACAATACAATACGTGTCGCTTCCCTCATCACATCGGGATCGAGCACGCATGATTGAACCCAAAGCTAAGCACTTCTCCCATGGCAAGAAAGATCAATCTAGTAGGCCAAACCAAACTGATAATTCGAAGGGACTTGCAAAGATAACCAATCATACATAAAAGAATTCAGAGAAGATTCAAATATTGTTCATAGATAATCTTGATCATAAACCCACAATTCGTCAGATCTCGACAAACACACCGCAAAAAGAGTTACATCGAATAGGTCTCCAAGAATATCGAGGAGAACTTTGTATTGAGATCCAAAGAGAGAGAAGAAGACATCTAGCTAATAACTATGGCCCCGAAGGTCTGTGGTAAACTACTCACACATCATCCGAGAGGCTATGGTGTTGATGTAGAAGCCCTCCGTGATCGATGCCCCCTCCGGCGGAGCGCCGGAAAAGGCTCCAAGATGGGATCTCACGGGTACAGAAGGTTGCGGCGGTAGAATTAGGTTTTCGTGGTGCTCCTCGATGGTTTCGGGGTACGTAGGTATATATAGGATGAAGAAGTAGGTCAGTGGAGCCACGAGGGGCCCACAAGGGTGGAGGGCGTGCCCAGGGGGTAGGCACGCCCCCTGCCTCGTGGCCTCCTCGTATGTTTCTTGACGTCCACTCCAAGTCCTCTGGATCACGTTTGTTCCAAAAATCACGCTCCCAAAGGTTTCATTCCGTTTGGACTCCGTTTGATACTCTTTTTCTGACAAACACTGAAATAGGAAAAAAACAACAATTTGTACTCGGCTTTGGGTTAATAGGTTAGTCCCAAAAATAATATAAAAGTGTATAATAAAGCCCATTAAACATCCAAAACAGAATATATAATAGCATGGAGCAATCAAAAATTATAGATACATTGGAGACGTATCAAGCATCCCCAAGCTTAATTCCTGCTCGTCCTCGAGTAGGTAAATGATAAAAACATAATTTTTGATGTGGAATGCTACCTAGCATATTTCTCATAGTAATTTTCTTCATTGTGGCATGAATGTTCAGATCCGAAAGATTCAAGATAAAAGTTTAATATTGACATAAAAATAATAATACTTCAAGCATGCTAAGCAAGCAATTATGTCTTATCAAAATAATATAGCCAAAGAAAGCTTATCCCTACAAAATCATATAGTTTGGCTATGCTTCATTTTCGTCACACAAAATGCTCTCATCATGCACAACCCCGATGACAAGCCAAGCAATTGTTTCATACTTAGCCTTTTCAAACTCTTTCAACTTTTACGCAATATATGAGCGCGAGCCATGGACATAGCACTATGGGTGGAATAGAATATAATGATTGAGGTTGTGTGAGAAGACAAAAAAGGGAGAAAGTCTCACATTGGCGCGGCTAATCAATGGTATATGGAGATGCCCATCAATTGATGTCAATGCAAGGAGTAGGGATTGCCATGCAACAGATGCACTAGAGCTATAAATGTATGAAAGCTCAACAAAATAAACTAAGTGGGTGTGCATCCAACTTGCTTGCTCACGAAGACCTAGGGCATTTGAGGAAGCCCATTGTTGGAATATACAAGCCAAGTTCTATAATGTAAAATTCCCACTAGCATATGAAAGTGACAAAATAGGAGATTCTCTATCATGAAGATCATGGTGCTATTTTGAAGCACAAGTGTGGTAAAAGGATAGTAACATTGTCCCTTCTCTCTTTTTCTCTCATTTTTTTATTTTTTTCTTTTATTTCTCTTTTTTTATTTGGGCCTACTTCTCGCCCTTTTTTGGGCCTCTTTTCTTTCTTTTTTTGTCGTTCGGAGTCTCATCCCGACTTGTGGGGGAATCATAGTCTTCATCATCATTTCCTCACTTGGGACAATGCTCTAATAATGATGATCATCACACTTTTATTTACTTACAACTCAAAGATTACAACTTAATACTTAGAACAAAATATGAATCTATGTGAATGCCTCCTGCGGTGTACCGGGATATGCAATGAATCAAGAGTAACATGTATGAAAGAATTATATAGGTGGCTTTGCCACAAATACGATGTCAACTACATGATCATGCAAAGCAATATGACAATGATGATGCGTGTCATATAAACAGAATGGTGGAAAGTTGCATGGCAATATATCTCGGAATGGCTATGGAAATGCTATAATAGGTAGGTATGGTGGCTGTTTTGAGGAAGATATAAGGAGGCTTATGTGTGATAGAGCGTATCATATCACGGGGTTTGGTTGCACAGGCGAAGTTTGCACCAACTCTCAAGGTGAGAAAGGGCAATGCACAGTACCGAAGAGGCTAGCAATGATGGAAGGGTGAGAGTGCGTATAATCCATGGACTCAACATTAGACATAAATAACTCACATACTTATTGCAAAAATCTGCAAGTCATCAAAACCAAGCACTACGTGCATGCTCCTAGGGGGATAGATTGGTAGGAAAAGACCATCGCTCGTCCCCGACCGCCACTCATAAGGAAAACAATCAAAGAACATCTCATGCTTCAAATTTTTCACACAACGTTTACCATACGTGCATGCTACGGGACTTGCAAACTTCAACACAAGTATTTATCAATTTCACAATTACTCAACTAGCACACCTCTAATATTACCACCTTTATATCTCAAAACAACTATCAAGTATCAAACTTCTCTTAGTATTCAATGCACTATGTAAACTACCATGCTGTTCTAAAGGACTCTCAAAATAATATAAGTGAAGAATGAGAGATCAATAATTTCTATAAAATATAACCACACCATGCTCTAAAAGATATAAGTGAAGCACTAGAGCAAAATTGTTTAGCTCAAAAGATATAAGTGAAGCACATAGATTATTCTAATAAATTCCGATTAATGTGTGTCTCTCTCAAAATGTGTGTACAGCAAGGATGATTGTGGTGAACTAAAAATCAAAGACTCAAATCATATAAGATGCTCCAAGCAAAACACATATCATGTGGTGAATAAAAATATAGCTCCAAGTAAAGTTACAGATGGATGATGACAAAATAGGGGATGCCTTCTGGGGCATCCCAAAGCTTAGGCTCTTGTCACTCCTTGTTCCATAATCCATCAAATCTTTACCCAAAACTTGAAAACTTCACAACACAAAACTTAACAGAAAATCTCATGAGCTCTGTTAGCGAAAGAAAACAAAACACCACTTCAAGGTACTGTAATGAACTCATTCTTTATTTATATTGGTGTTAAACCTACTGTATTCCAACTTTTATATGGTTCATAAGCTCCATTACTAGCCATAGATTCATCAAAATAAGCAAACGACACACGAAAAACAGAATCTGTCAAAAACAGAACAGTCTGTAGTAATCTGTAACTAACGCAAACTTCTGTAACTCCAAAAATTCTAAAATAATTTTATGGACGTGAGGAATTTATCTATTAATCATCTGCAAAAATAATCAACTAAATAGCACTCTCCATTAAAAAGTTGTAGCTAATCTCGTGAGCGCTAACGTTTCTGTTTTTTACAGCAAGATTGCAAAGACTTTCCCCAAGTCTTCCCAAAGGTTCTACTTGGCACAAACACTAATTAAAACACAAAACCACATCTAAACAGAAGCTAGATGGATTACTTATTACTAAACAGAACCAAAAAACAAGAAACTAAAATAAAATTTGGTTGCCTCCCAACAAGCGCTATCGTTTAACGCCCCTACCTAGGCATAAAGGCAAGGATAGATCTAGGTATTATCATCTTTCGGATGCAATCCATAAGTGGCTCTCATGATAGATTCATAAGGTAATTTTATTTTATTTCTAGGAAAGTGTTCCATGCATTTCTTTAACAGAAATTGGAATCTAATATTTCCTTCCTTCGTATCAATAATTGCACCAATCGTTCTAAGGAAAGGTCTACCAAGAATAATAGGACATGAAGGATTGCAATCTATATCAAGAACAATGAAATCTACGGGGACATAATTCCTATTTTCAACAATAAGAACATTCTTAATTCTTCCCATAGGTTTATTAATGGTGGAATCCGCAAGGTGCAAGTTTAAGGAACCATCATCAAATTCACGGAAACCTAGCAAATCACACAAAGTTTTTGGAATTGTGGAAACACTAGCACCAAAATCACACAAAGCATAGCATTCATGATATTTAATTTTAATTTTAATAGTAGGTTCCCACTCATCATAAAGTTTTCTAGGGATAGAAACTTCCCATTCAAGCTTTTCTTCATAAGATTGCATTAAAGCATCAATGATATGTTTAGTAAAAGCCTTATTTGACTATAAGCATGTGGAGAATTTAGCAAGGATTGCAACAAGGAAATACAATCTATTAAAGAACAATTATCATAATTAAAGTCCTTGAAATCCAAAATAGCGGGTTCATTGCTATCTAAAGTTTTGACCTCTTCCATCCCACTTTTACCAATTTTTGCATCAAGATCTAAAAACTCCGAATCATTGGGATGCCTTTTAACTAAAGTCGACTCATCTCCAGTCCCATCATTATCAAGATTCATATTTCAAAACAGAGATTTAATAGGGGACACATCAATTACTTTTAGATCTTCATCTTTATTATCATGAAAACTAGAAGAACACGCTTTTATAGAGCAATCTTTCTTAGCACGCATCCTAGCGGTTCTTTCTTTGCACTCATCAATGGAAATTCTCATGGATTTGAGAGACTCATTGATATCATGCTTAGGTGGAATAGATCAAAGTTTCAAAGAATCAACATCAAGAGAAATTCTATCCACGTTCCTAGCCAATTCATCAATCTTAGGCAATTTTTTTTCAAGTGAAGCATTGAAATTCTTTTGAGAAATCATAAATTCTTTAACACCAGTCTCAAAATCAGAGGGCATCTTATTAAAATTTCCATAAGAGTTTTTGTAGGAATTGCCATAATTATTAGAGGGATTACTAGGATACGGCCTAGGATTAAAATTTCCTCTATAAGCGTTGTTACCAAAATTGTTCCTACCAACAAAATTCATCCATAGATTCATTATTATTATCAATCAAAGTAGACAAAGGCATATCATTGGGATCAGAAGAAACACTCTCATTAGCAAACAATTTCATAAGTTCATCCATCTTTCCACTCAAAACATTAATCTCTTCAATTGCATGCACCTTTTTACTAGTAGATCTTTCAGTGTGCCATTGAGAATTATTAACCATAATATTATCTAGGAGTTTAGTAGCTTCTCCTAAAGTGATTTCCATAAAAGTGCCCCCCGTGGCTGAATCTAAAATATTTCTAGAAGCAAAATTCAATCCGGCATAATTTTTTTGTATAATCATCCATAAGTTCAAACCATGTGTAGGACAATTACGTGTCATTAATTTCATTCTCTCCCAAGCTTGTGCAACATGTTCATGATCAAGTTGCTTAAAGTTCATAATATCGTTTAGAAGAGAGATTGTCTTAGCGGGAGGAAAATATTTAGAGATAAAAGCATCTTTGCACTTATTCCAAGAATCAATACTATTTTTAGGCAAAGACGAAAACCAAGTTTTAGCATGATCTCTAAGCGAGAAAGGAAATAGCTTCAATTTGATAATATCATTGTCCACATCTTTCTTCTTTTGCATATCACACAAATCAACAAATCTATTTAGAAGGGTAGCGGCATCTTCACTAGGAAGGCCGGCGAATTGATCTTTCATGACAAGATTCAGCAAAGCAGCATTAATTTCACAAGATTCATCATCGGTAAGAGGAGCAATTGGAGTGCTAAGAAAATCATTGTTGTTGGTATTGGCAAAGTCACACAATTTAGTATTATCTTGAGCTACAGTGACAAGTAAGCAATCCAACACACAAGCAAACAAGAAGCAAGCGAGAAAGAAGCGAACGGAAAGAGAGGGCGAATAAAATGGCAAGGGTGAAGTGGGGGAGAGGAAAACGAGAGGCAAATGGCAAATAATGTAATGTGAGGGATAAGAGTTTGTGATGGGTACTTGGTATGTCTTGACTTGTGCATAGACTCCTTCTTGCTACCTCTTGAGCACACGTTGCCTTGAAGAGGAAAGGGTGATGCAGCAAATCCTATTTCCCTCGCTTTTGAGAACCAAGGTATCAATCCAAGCCACCGATACCTCCAACGAGATTGCTCCATGCGGGCAATATTGGGCTTTATTATCCACTTTCATATTATTTTGGGTTGTTGTTTTTGCCTTGAAGAGGAAAGCACTACAAAAAATGACATATCCGTGACATTTTGGGCGGAAAGCCAATTTTTTTGGAGTGCACGTCTGAAAGGAGGGAGGTGGCCACGAGGGTGGAGGCCCCCCTAGGGCATAAAGAAAAAAATTATGTCATACATATGACACTTCTATGACGATAATTGTGGAAAAATCCGGTATCATCATAGATGTGGTGGGCTTCTACTTCTATGACAAAAGATCATGACAGAAAATGGGCTTTTCGTCCTAGGCGGGCTGGAGACGCAGCTGCATGACATTCCTTGGGCCGTCCATGATGGAAAAACCGTGGTAGAAGCGAGGGGGAGGAAAATTTCGGGGAGTTACCGGTTACGGTGGGAGGTCGGGGGCTGAGCGATGCACGTTTCTCTCGTACATACACGCGTGTGTGCGAGGCGTTCGCTCTAACTGAACCCGAGCGAGGCGTTGGGCTCTAACTGAACCCGAGCGATTGCACTGCAGGATACGCGTATCGAACCCGATCGATCGATCGATGGCTGTTAATCAACCCGATGGAGCGATTCTTCATACTGCTGCTAATCAAGCCGACCGATTGGATGAACAAAGGAGGCGGCGTTGCCTCTGGATGAACAGGGTTTGGGATGATGAACAGAGACGGTGGAGGGGTGGCGTGGATGAACAGACCCGTGGTGTGGAGGGCTGGATGAACAGAGACGGTGGAGGGGTGGCCGTGGAGGGTGATTGAACATGACCCGTGGTGTGGAGGGCTGGATGAACAGAGGAGGGGTGGAGGGGTGCCCGTGGAGGGGAGGTTGAACAGAGACGGTGGAGGGTGGAGAAGCGCCGGGAGAGGCTGGATGAATGAGGAGCCCGTGGAGGCCGGAGGAGGTCGATGGTAGCCCGTGGAGGCTGGAGGAGGTCGATGGTGGAGATGAACAATATCTCGTGGAGTCCTGCTTTGCGGCACGCCACACCCTCCCGGCGAATAGGACCCCTGCTTTGATCAGTAGCGCCCAACACAAGTCCGCTTCTCCGCTTTTGCGGTACGCCACACCCTCCCGATCAACAGACCCCGCCGACCGTAGGAGGTTCGCTTCTCCGCTTTGCGGTACGCCACACCCTCCCGATCAACAGACTCCCCGCTTCGACCGTAGGAGGTCCGCTTCTTCGCTTTGTAGTACACCGCACTTCTCCCGGCGAACAGGATCCTGTTTGAACATGGCCGGTCGAACACAAGGCCGCTTCTCCGCTTCGCGATACGCCAGCCTCGCTTCCATCACTTGTTCCGCCCAAGCCCTCCCGGCGAACACGACCACGCATTCCGCTCCTCCCCATGAACACGGCGACCACGCTGTTTCCCGATGAACACGACGCATTCCGCTGCCTCCCATGAACATGACGATTCTGCTGCCTCCCATGAACACGACGCATTCCGCTGCCTTTTCCATGAACACGACAGCCATGTACACTCCGCCCCGACCCAGCCATGTACGTATGCGCGAGTAGGCATTCGAGACCCTGCCCGTATGTACACATACGGGTCAGATTTTCTTTCTTGCACCCTCGCCGCTGTAATGACGTGTACATGCTACGTCGCGCGCCTCTACACGACACGCGGCGCCTCTACAACAACCAGTATGTACGTACACGTTCGCGACCAGAATGACAACACTATGTACGCTTCGACCAGGTGGGTCCCGACTGTCAGGAACTTCCTTGCCTGCAAAGATGTAGCCGGTGGGTCCCGGCAGTCAGGGGGGCGAATCGTTTTGGGTATTTTTTTGCCCGGACGCACTTCCTTGCGTGCGAAGGTGTAGCTGGTGGGTCCCAGCAGTCGGGGGAAACGATTTTTCACAAAATACGGTGGCCCGTCCGTGGGTCCCCGCTGTTAGGGGAGGAATAATTATTTTGCACGTAATAAGGAGGCACTTCCTTGCTGCGGCGTGGACCCAGCTGTCACCTCTCCACATACAGTCCCATGTCCGATGGAAGTCATTCCTTAACCACGTTGACCACGCCGCGCCGAGAGCAGCAGGCGGTGGACGACGGCGAGGCCTAGGAAGGGGACGCCAGGAGCCGGGAAGACGCTGTAGTGGAAGCCCACGCCGAGAGGAGTATGAGGGCTCACTTGTTCGGCTGCGGTGTGAGGCTGCCGTCGCCGCAGGTCTTGCCAGCCGTGGGGATAGGCGGTGAGGCCTCCGGCAAAGACATCCGCCACGGAGGCAGGAGCATGCGACACGACCGACGCTGCTTTGGGCGGCCGGAGCAAGAAGACTAGAGGTTGAAGAAGCACTACGGTCGTTGGATGGACATCGAAGGTCAATGGAGCTAGAATCGTGCATATTGACTAAGTTGACAAAGCCCTCCGTCCCCGCCAACTTAGTAGGCCCATTAAGTCAGCCTCCCACCAAGGTGGGTCCCAGCTAGCGGGGGTATTCATTTTTTGTGTGTAATAAGGAGGCACTTCGTGGGTCCGAATGAAGCAGGGGAAACGTTTTTTCACGAATACGGTGGCCTGTCGGGTGGGTCCCAGCAGTCGGGGCATACATTTTTTTCGCGAATACCGTGGTGGGCCCGTGGGTCCCTACCGTCGTGGAGGAATAATTATTTTCCGCGTAATAAGGAGGCACTTCCTTGCGGCTGCCGTGGACCCAGCTGTCAGCCTCTCCACATACAATATTCTTCCGATGGAATTCGGTCGTTGACCACATTGACCACGCCGCGCCGAGAGCACCACGACGGTGGACGATGGCGACGCCTAGGAAGGGGACGACGCAGAGCCGGGGAAGACGCGGCATTGGATGCCCACGCAGAATAATAGGGGGCGTGGATGAGTGGAGTGGAGGGATGGCCTGGCCAGCGGTGGGAGTAGTATGGGGGCGGTGAGGCCTCCGCGACAAAGACAGCCGCCACGGAGGCAGGAGCAAAGCGGCACGACCGCGCTGCTTTGGGCGGCCGGAGCAAGATGACCAGAGGTTGAAGAAGCACTACGGTCGTTGGATGGACGTCGACGGTCAATGAGCTAGAATCGTGCATATTGACTAAGTTGACAAAGCCTTCATCCCGTCAAACTTAGTAGGCCCACTATACCGGGTCCCAGCTAGCGGGGAGTATTCATTTTTTGGGAGTAATAAGGAGGCACTTCTTGCGCGCGAAGATATAGCTGGTGGGTCCGAGCTGTCAGTGGCGGTAACATTTTTTTCACGAAATACAGAGGCCCTTTCGGTGGGTCCTAGATGTCAGGTGGAGGAATCATTATTTTGCGCGTAATAAGGAGGCATTTCCTTGCGTGCGGCCGTGGACCCAGCTGTCGCCCTCTCCACATACATCCACTTCCGATGCATGTCGCTCGCTGACCATGTTGACCAGGCCACACCTAGAGCACCAGTGTCGGTGGACGACAATGAGGCCTAGGAAGGAAACGACATGGAGCCGACTCGCTGTTGTTTTTGTTTCCCACGCGAGGGTAGGATTATGAGGGTTTATCGTCCGCCTTCCCGCCGAGAATAACAACACGTGTGGGTGAGTAGAGGGATGGCTAGGCCAGCGATGGGAGTAGGGTGGGGCGGTGAGGCTCAAGCGGCAAAGACAGCCGCCACGGGAGGAGGGAGCAGCAGTTCACCGGGCGCTTGTTTGAGCGGCCGGAGCAGGAAGAGAAGAGATTGAAGAAGACGACGGTCGTTGGATGGACATCCAACAAGATATGTGCCATATGTGGAAAGCCTCAAATCTGTGGAAAACGGCATATAGCCCATCTGCCATTATTTCAAATAATTTACAGCCCATTTGCTAATTTTTACGGGTTTTTTGGAGCCCATATTCTTTATGTTAGCATTACATCCCATATTATGGCCACGGTTAAAAAATTATACTAAATTTTGCATATGTCGGTGCGGTCTGAACTGTTTTTAATCCCGAAATTTCGAGTCACATTCAGACTGATTTTAAAAATAAATGTATATCAATATAAAATCCAATAAATTGTCCATGCATAAAAATCAATGCAATTTAAAATCTCAAAATGAAAAAAGATATTTGAAACTAATTGTCGGTTTGATGTGTTTAAAATGTACAGCCCATTTCTCATTTTTGATAGGCCACTGAAGCTCTCGCCTTGAAAGATTTGCAGCCCAACAGGCCCGATAAAGTGACTTACTTGACAAATCACAAAAAACTGGGCTAGCCATTTTCAAAAGAAAAAAAACTACTGGGTTGGCCTGTGGTAAACATAAAAGAAAAGGTTGTCTAGACAGGCTAGAGTGTCCCGCACAACCCAGCTTGACACCCTCGCCTGCCTCAAAAACAAATTAGATAAATGCCACTCCAATTATGGCGATTCATAAAATGCCACTGCAATTTCCAAACTTTGAAAATGCCACTGCAATTTTTGCAAACTTTGAAAACGCCACTAAGTTTGCAAACTTTGAAAACGCCACTCAGACTTTGAAAATGCCACTAGAAATGGCATGAAATGGCATTTTCAAAGTTTGGAAATTGCATTTCTGGCACCAGATTTGGAGAGGCATTTATCAAATTAACCCAAAACAAAATAATCTGGGTGAGCTGTCGGGTCCCTGTGTCACCGCCACAGTTGTGCAATTATCTCATTTATTGAATACGTTGACAATGGCATGGGACCCAGATGTCGAATCCACTAGGAGGAGCCATTTTTTATTGGCTTGAAATAAGGAGGCACTTGCTTGCGCATCGCCATGACCTTGGCGGGTCCCTCGCTGTCATCCTCTCCACGCACAATCATCTCCCGATTGTGTGCTCGTCAACTTGCTAGGCCAACAAGTCAGCCTCTAAACCGTGGAGGACAAATACAACCCATTTAAAAAATAACAGCCCATTCCATACGCTCAAACGGAAAGTTCAACATTCAGAGCAAAGTAACAGTGTCCGATCCACATATAGATTACTGAACTTCCACGCTGACAACCATCATAGCCAAGTGAACTATCTACTCCCACTAACACTCTAGTACAAGTACTAACTTACTCTTAGCTAACTAGACGATGTCGGCCGCCATCTCGCACCATGCTAAACGCCGCACCGGCGTCCTCCGCCGCCGGACTTGCCGAGGTGCGATAGGGCGTGTTGCTCGCGCTGCTGTCCCTTTCCATGCCGGGCGTGGTCCACCGGCTTGCTTCAAGCCGGAAACCCACTTGATGAGCTGGTAGTAAAATCGGCGTCGCGAACGCGCGCATGCCCGACAGCCTCCTGTGGCTATTTGCCGGGCGCCGGCCTCCACGTAGTCGGCCCAGTTGCGGGCGCTCCGCTCGCCACTCAGAGCGTCGGTGCGCTGCTGCTCCATGTCCCGCTGGCGGCACAAATCGGCGATACGCTGCTCCTCCGCCAGGTGGTCGCGCTCCAACAACTCCTGCTCCTCCGCCATGCGGTCGCGCTCCAACAACTCCTCGATCTCCGCATTGCCATCTAAAGTCGAGATAGAATGCCTCCTCCTCCGCCTCGCCTTCCGTGGAAAACCCGAACACTAGTTCCGGCGGTGAACGCCTCGCGTTTACCACGGACGGGCGGGGCATGGCGGATGTGGCGAGCGACGCCGGGCCGGTGGGGGCTTATGAGGATATGGCGAAGGGTCACGGTGGCACCCGAGAAGGCCGGGAAACAATACTTATAGGGGGAAGGTAGCGCGACGGTCATCGGAATTCAATGCATAATGGCTTAGCGTGCCAGCTTGCCGTGGAAAACTAGAGAAACTGAAATTATGATCGTGCCGCCCCGTCCCGTCTCGGGTCGCACGCCGCATGGCGGTCAAATGAGTGCACTCAATCATCTCCTCCTTGTCAATAATGATTTCACAAATTTAAAAAGCGCAACAATTAAAGCGATTTTTTCGCATCGCTTAGCTGCCTTAATTACGGCCGCTGCATGCAGCACTCAAAATCGCTCGCAGCAAGACGCTGGCAGCATGCAGCCACTTAAATCGCTGGAATTAATTAGGCTTAAACTTCGCATGCCGAGGGCACACATGCAGCCACTTAAATCGCTGGAATTAATTAGGCTTAAACTTCGCATGCCGTTAATTATTGCCATGCCTTGGTCTTGCTGCTTTGCTCAAAGGACTAATAAACCCGGACGAAGGGAGTACCTTGGTTGGTGATAGGTTTGAATTAAGCCCCGCAAACCGGAAAGGAGGTACTAGTACGTGTGTGATCCGCTATTTATTCGTGTAGGATCGAGTAGGTCGCTTTTGAATTGAGCCCCGCAAACCGGAAAGGAGGTAGTACGCGCGTGATCCGCTATTTATCCGTAGGATCGATAGTGTACCTTGTTAGTTTCTTCAGAGGTAGGCATTTTTATCCGTAGGATCGATAGTGTAGCTTGTCGGCTTTTCGAGGTAGGCATTTTTATTCAAAAGTGTAGCTGCCACTTTTATTCAAAAACTGCATCTTTGCGCCACAAATAAAACTGCCAGAGCGCATTTGTAGCCTAGCTAGTGATCGATCAAGAACTTGTAAACACCGAGCTAACAGAAATAAGTAACTATTAATGCATCTCAATGATTCACAGATCATATACAAATATGTAGCTCCAAAAGCAAAGATCAGCCACTTCGGATCTTGTCGCAACTAAAACTAACTAGTACGATTCCCATACATAAGATCAACATGTTAATGCATCTCAATGATTCACAGATCATATACAAATATGTAGCTCCAAAAGCAAAATCATATGTTCTTCCTACTAACATGGATGCTTCTATTGGCCAACATTCAAGACAGATCGAAAGACAAATTTGTTTGTGAAGTCTACAATTCCTCTTGCAAACGTAAGTGGTTTCACCAACAGCTGGAACCATGAGAATGAACCACACATGATGGAGGAACATCCACCGCAATATGATTTGGTCTTCTCTCGATCACACCGCGAGACTATTTTCGGAATACAAACTTTAACTTAGGCAAAATGATGCCCATTGTATAATCAGACCAAAGCAATGAAGCACCTAGTGTTGGCCAATAAATAGTATAGTACTACTTTTCTGCAGTCCATGAAGTGACTATCCAATCTTTGTGTCTATTTTCAAATGGCACTCGCATGCAAGGACTATACTATTCTCTTGTGCAGTTCAACAAAAATTGCGGACACTTTGTTTGTTTGCCAATAGCATACATCAAAATATCAAGGGTAAACATATACCACACCTTGCATTTTCGGTTTATGTCTCTTCCGCTTAGCATCTATGTTCGTGACCGCACAAATATCAAGATTTGCTAGTAAACATATACCAAGGATACCATGTTCGCAGTGATGGAAGAGGTGAAATCGATACAACCAAATTGAGCATCCAATCATTGAATCATGTCCCGCACCTCCAATGTAGGTCCACCCCGCCAATAAATTCACATGCAAACCACTAGTATTACTATCTAATGACAAGACAAAAAGAGTAGCAAGATAGTAGCAAACCATGTACCTTCGTAATGAACAGCTCATAGTGCCACCAATTGATATAAAGGTTTGGAAAAAACATGCTCCTAATGTTGAACCAGTTGGACTTTTGTGCAGCTCCACTAAAATCGAGCATCCCTGTTTGCATAGATATTGAAAGTGTGATTACTATAAAAGTGGCACTAGTTGAAGCATAGACTCACAAATATAAGCATTCCAATTTCTTAATGGGAAAAGGTAGCAAGACTGTTTCTAACCACCTATTTGAAGGAATAAATAAAGCAACAGCGGCTGATGTCAGGAAGGCATACATAGTTTTTTTTCTGAAAAACTGAGCCATTCCCGACCTTTCCTCTTCTTTTAAGCAAATTTTGTGCAGTTCTACTAAAATAAAATGCCATCACCGCTTTGACAATTTAGTGACACTACACAAAGGAAATGACTTAACATTACATCATGATGTCGGGTATGTAGTTGACAGGCATTAGAGACAAACATATGCAGACCTCCTCCGATAACATAATGAACATTAATTTTAACAAAGGTGTGACCAGCTTTACCGGATAATTTGAGTGAACTCTACACCCTCTGCTCCTTAATATAAGACATTTTCAAGGTTCAATTTAAAGTACCCAAACGCCTAGTATTTAGAAAAACAGTAGTAGTTTTATTGAGCACATATCTGGGAAAGCTTGCCACACTTTATTTATTCCATACGCTAATGCAACACCATTCAATACTACAAATATACACTAATCCAAAGGCTAGTGCAACAAGAGAGTAGTTAGTTTATTAGAGGGTACAAGACAATGGTTTTATCAACAGATTTCAATAAACTCTAGCATCGAAGGTTTCTATAAGAATTAACAATACAAAATGTAAAGGTAACAAGTTTCAGAATTGGTATACTAGCTGTGCATGAGCATTAAACAAAATACAGAAGTATGACGGTAACAAGCATTACTAACTAATGACAGTATAAAAAATTGCAAACCATGGACCTCCAAGATAAATATCATTTCGAACTCGGGGGGGGGGGGACCTTAAAAATTGCTATCCCGATCTTGATAATTGATCAAACATAAAAACTTGATCGAACGAATCAAGAGAACAACCGGAGGAGGAGGTGCCCACTCTTGACCTTTCCTCTTGTCTTCATAATTGTCTGTGCAGTTTAACCAAAATA
This sequence comes from Aegilops longissima, assembly GCA_021605205.1. NCBI lineage: Eukaryota > Viridiplantae > Streptophyta > Magnoliopsida > Poales > Poaceae > Aegilops > Aegilops longissima. Next base: position 268,547,265 of record CM038682.1, on the reverse strand, counting down.
AAATGACATCAACGCCTTGGCATTTTGGTGACACTGAACAAAAAAATTAACTTATCTCATGAAAGTGAGGTATGTAATCTATAAGCATTAACAAAGGCAAAAATCTGAAGGTAGTAATAAGTTTCATCGTTGGTATATCGGTGTGCAACAACATTAGAATGCCTTAGCTGAAAAATCTTTAATACATCCACAATCAACAGCTAACCCTGAAATGATCCAAAGGACATTAAATGGCATTGCTTAAATTTATCTGGCATTAGACCGAGAGCGGCATTAGTTAAATGTGGCATCACTTTAGCAGTAGCATTGCTTGACTTGACTGCCATGCGTATACTAACAGCAAAAAAAGTGGCAATAAGAGCATGGGAGGCCCATTCGACAAGGCGCACCAAGACGATGTACCTTCACAAACGCAGAGTGGTGAGGGAGGTATGGTTGCCCAAAGCAACAAATATCCAGCAGCATATGGGATTATGTCCCATTTTTGTTCTCTTTAGCCACCTTTTTCCTATGTGAGGACAACAAACCGATTGACCTGGTCATTCTCTATTGTGTTGTCATGCCTTTCTACCCTTCTTCAACCAAGAGACACGAGACTGCTCCTTAGCTACTGATTTTCCCTTTTCAACCTAGATGCGGTTCGATGCCTACTCTCTTGGACAAGACAGCCTCCTTCCTTTCCTTATTCAGCCTGCATATGGATTAGTCTGCATGAAGTAGGGTTTCTTTAATAGTGCAAATTATGGTTTTCGCTCAAGGGCCAGCAGAGTAGAGGATAGCAAATTGGGAAGATGGTGGAGTGGAAAAGATCCACATGCAACGACGTGCGATGGGGCAATAGAACAAGGTTATGGTTCAAAAGAGGTAGCATACCGAGGGTTGGCGGGAAGTGGCTTCGCCTGGTCGCCTTCCTCCGCACACACTACGGCAGCGAGCTTGGGGACGGAGGCCATCCCAGCTGGGCGCTAGGTCCGAGAGGATAGCCTTGTCGTCAGTGCGTGACTCGCCGCCGATGATGAGTGTGTCAACGCTGCACGCCCTTTTCTTCCCCGTGGATCTGTGACCACCGGTGAGGAGGGAGAGAGGGTCGCTTTTTTAGATCCGGAGAGAGGGTGGTAGTGTGAGAAGAAAGTGGGCAGCCCTTGACAAGAAAGCGCCAAGCTCCAGCCTATATATCTTTTTATACTACTAGTACCGAGGTGGAGTAGTGGTAGAGTAGTTTATATTTTCTCTGCAGACAGCATCAGCTTAGTCGTGCTTCAAAACTGATCGGCACACCATTAAAAAATAAAGGTCGATAACTAATGCAGCACCTCGGCCAACGCGCCGATCGCATTTTGCACGAGAAATTACACACCATGTTTCGCTGACATGTGGTCCCATTCCACATATCGACAAGAGACGACGACGAGTAGTAGTAGAGTATTTCCGAACCGACGTAGGCCGGGCGCTCTCTTCGTGAACCATGGCAAACTCGCAACCGTCCACCGACTCTTCGCCTTTCCCTCTCAATTTGAATCTGCTGTCGACGCTTCTTCCTCTCCTCCTCCATTTTCCTTCAGCCCTTCACCCTTTCTTCCGCCATTGTTCGATCGCCTTCTCCATGGAGGAACAGGCGGAAACAACCCCGTTATTCTTGCCCTGATGTCGGTGTAGGAACGACACCTATGGGATCACAAGAATCCCTACTATGGTTGCGGGGCGCGGGGTCATGAGAAGAGCGGATCAAACAGATAGCACACGGTCTCTTTACCTGTGTTCGGGACGCGAGATGCGAAACCCTACTCCTGCTTTGGTGGTTGGTTTGTCTGGTGTTCTTGAACTAGCAATGGGGCGTGAGGAGCTCCAAAAAGCCGAATCCTCCTCCTGGTCGCCTTGGGCCTCCTTTTATAGGGAAAGGGTTGCCCCAGTGGCACACAGTGAGGTGGAAAGGGCACAAGGATGCGAAGTTTATCCTCACATTACATGACAAGGCGCCTTTAATGCGCCTTGCTTAGGTGTCCTTGCTTTATCGAGGACAGGGAGAGCCCTGTCTCGTCTGTCGCCGCCTCCCTTTCGTGTCGACACGCCGCCGCCAGCGGTGCCCGTGGTGCTATGTAGGCAGGCAGCAGCCGAGGTGGCGCAGCGGTGGGTCTCCACGAAGATTCGCTGTCGCCACGCAGGTGCCTGCCCAATTGGTTGGGTCGGCAGCTGCATGCGAATGGCGGTGAAGGTTTGACTGACGTGGGCCTGATGGTGGCCCCACGGTGTCCTTGGCAAGGGCTCGCCGTAGCCCCGCAAGGGTCTTGCTGCGGCGCCGTTGTCATCCCCTGCAAGGCTCTTGCCGGGGCCTTGTGGTCCTTCTTGGCTGGGATCCCGCCAAGGGTCGTCATCTTCTATAGTGTGTATCTGATCTTGAATGTCTTCACAAAGATCTGCATGCCACCACGGGGATGTCTCCCGAATCCTTGCCCCATGGGGGCAGTGGACTCAAGGGTGATTCGCTCCGCAGGTGTGGGACGAGCTGCCCCGGCAAGGGTCTTGTCAGGTTTTGCCAAAACCGCTTCTAGACAAGTATCTTGCCGGGGGAGTCTGCTTCGTCCCCTTTGCTCTTTGTGGTCTTGGTCTTGGCGCCGTTATGTTCCTTTCGAGCTTCGGCCTTACCTTGGCTCACCTCCCTTGCCTTGCTCAAGGCAAGTGGTGCCATGGCTCAGACTGCCTGCAGACAGTTATAGGGGTACAAAAGTGTACCCCTTTTTGTACACCGACAGAGCCCTCGGCCTGGGCCACACGTAAGTGCAATCGCTGCTGGGCTAGGCCCAAAAACGGTGCGCGGGCAGGCGGGGCAGTTTTTACCGTGGTAAGTCTTTATGCTGCTGCGCTTCCCATGCCTCCAAAGGCGTGGCTCAGCGTGGGGAGGCGTGCGGACGGGCGGCATGCGGGGCTGAGCTTTGCGCATGCGCCACGCCGTAGTAATGGGCGGTTTGGCGCCTTCCCCATAAACGGAGGGAGGCGGAGGTGCGCCCATTTATCGGACGGGCCGAGGCGTGGTCTTCAAGGCGCCCACCCACACGATCACGGGTGGGAGAGGTCGCCACCCATCGCCTCGGTCCCGCATGCCTCGCCACGTGGTTCTCATGCGCGCTTGGGGTGGCGAACGGTGCAAAGGGAAACCGGGCCGTCATGGGCCGGGCAGCGGGTTGGCCCCAGCCTCGCGCCTTCCGCGTTTTAATTGGCTGAGCGGGCGGCCGAGCCCCCACCCTGCCTTTATAAAGAGGGGGGGAATGGCTTCCGCATTCTTCCGCTTCTTCTTCCTTCACTTCTCCCCCTCCATTCGCCATGGAGAGAGGGAATTTGGCCTTCAACGGTGGCGGCGAGGGTCGCCGCCGACAACGCTGGCCCTTCCTTCTCCTGACCTGCGGTGGCAGAGCCACCGCGAGGGGAAGGGGGGGCGAGGCGGTGGGCGAGGCCGAGGCGCCGGGAAGAGGAGGCCGGGCGGCGCGCCGTCTCGCCTCCGCCAGAAGTTCCTCCCCATGGAGGGCCATGTTGGGGATGATCCTGCGAAGTTCTTCGTCAGGCGCGCCGCCGCCATTGCCGTCTTTTCGCCTCCCAACTCCATTCGCGAGCGAGATGGAGCTGGATCCGCCAGAGTCATTGCAGCTGCACATGAGGGGCTGTTGGATCAGCGGTATGCAAGTTCGTGTCGACTTCCCAGCCCCTCACATGATGTATCTTTGTCGAGGATGGAAGACGTCATATATCCACCGCTGACGGCGGGCTCACTCTCCTTTTCAAGCCGATGGAGGGCGGCCTCCTCTCCGCCAAGGTCTTCGGTGCCGACTCGGGCAAGGTGCTGCGTGGAGCTCTTCTCGATAACTAACACCTCCTCGAGAGGGAGTGGCGAGGAGGACAGCGGCAGCGACGACGAGGGTAGCAGCGGCAGGATGACGGGTCCAACTAGGTGTCGGGCGCCGCCCGCGCGGCACCGGCGATCCCATCATCCGCCGCCGCTTCCTGAACTTCTCGGGTCGCTCCTTGGGCGGCCGGCGTTGGGAGGCTGCGAAGAGGAAGAGGGCGGGCGGCAAGGCCATCAAGTCGAGTACGCTGGCACCGACGCCTCGACGCAGGCCGACGCCCCGCCACGCCGCCTTCGAAGCTCGCTTCGGCGCCGCCATCACCATCCAGCCTTCGGTCGGCCACCGAGATGTTCTCTTGGTGTCTCCTGCCATCCGTAGCTTGCCTAGGCGCCCCTTTTTCCCTTTTTGCCTCCTTGACCTACCTCCTGAGGAGAGGGACAAGAAAGGGGTTACGGGCACCTTATCTTTTCTTAGTTTGTAATCCTTTGGGCCTTAGCTGAATTTAAAACTTGTAATCCCAACATTCATGTTTTTCATTCCCCATGGACTGTATCTGAATGGAATGTTTTTAATGAAAAAGGGATGCTTGCCAGGTCATTTGTTTGCGGGTAGAACCCACGACAAGGAGTAAATCCTTGATATCTCTAAGATAAACATTTCCTTGCTCGGTAACAGGCCCTGCCATCTTCCCACTTCGCTCGACCTTTCTCACGCTTTTGGCAGAGGCAGGGATGAGGTGGGTTCAGGCTCCTCGTTTCATCCTTTTGTTGCCGCGACTACGACCAAACCTGGCCCCAGGAACGAGCCCTAGGGCCTAGAGTTTTAGGGGAGCACGGTAGCTTTGGGAAGAAGCGAGGTTTCACATACCTCACTCCATAAGGGAATGCATGATAAGGGATGAAGAACTTATCTGAAACTGTAGCCCTCGGCAACTCTGGTTTGCCGTGGGTGAGTCTTTGCACTTGCAGCCCCCGGCAATACTGGCTTGCCGGGTTTAAATGTTAGTCTGCCCCTCTCCTCTTTTTCGTCCTCAGGTGATCCAGCAAGGATATATGTGAGTCCTGGGAACCAAAGAAGACAAAAGAACGGCAAAGGGACGCACACTCGACCTCTAAGCTAGGGGTTAGTCGCCGCTAAGCACTATCAACCCTAACCAAGGACGAGACTCGACCTAGCATGCATGCTATAACTTAGGGCGCCAGCGCTTCATTTATTTATGCTTAGGGTCTGCGCCTGGCTTTGTACAAAGGGTTACATGCATCATCGGCAATGCTTGTACAAAAGGTGGCTTGCCGAGGGGCCCGGCAAGCCACGCCTTACGGGTAAAACTTGAGAAGATGCTCAATGTTCCAGGAGTTACTCACCGGAACGGCATCTTCGGTCTCCAGGCGGACTGCGCCAAGCCTGGTGACTAGTATTACCCGATAAGGGCCTTCCCACTTTGGCGTCAACTTGTTGGAATTCTTGGTCGATTGAACGCGCCGAAGGACAAGCTTGCCTTCCTCAAGGCTTCGGGCATGAACCTTGCGGCTATGGTAGCAGCGCAAGGCTTGCTGGTAGCGTGCTACTCTCACAGCCGCCTGAAGACGATCTTCCTCAAGGAGCATTGTGTCATCTTGCCACAGTTGCTCAAGCTCATTATAAGCGAGCACTCGAGGTGACCCGTATATGAGTTTAGTGGGGAGAACTGCTTCTGCCCCGTATACCAGGGCAAAAGGTGTCTGGCCGGTGGCTCGATTTGGCGCTGTCCTGATCAACCAAAGAACCGTCGGTAACTCATCAATCTAGTGCCTTCCACTCTTGTGCAGCCTATCAAATGTCTTGGTCCTTAATCCTCGCAGTACTTCAGCATTTTCCCTCTTAGCTTGACCATTGCTTCGCGGGTGAGCAACGGAAGCGAAACAAACTCTGCTGCCGAGGTCTTGGGTATATTGCATGAAGGTGCGGCTTGTGAACTGTGTGCCGTTGTCGGTGATAAGCCTGTTGGGTACGCCAAAACGGCACACTAGTCCCTTGAAGAACTTGACGGCTGACTGAGCTGTGACTTTCTCATCGCTTCCACCTCCGCCACTTTGTGAACTCGTCGATTGCAACGCATAAGTATTTCAAAGCCCCGACGGCGCTGGGGAAAGGGCCCAAGATGTCGAGCCCCTGCATCGAGAAGGGCCAGAGAGAGGAATGGTTTGAAGGGCTTGAGCTGGCTGATGAAGCTTTTTGAATGGAACCGACACGCTTCACACTGTGACTAGTGTCGCCGTGATCTCGGAGGGCGGTGGGCCGAAGAAGCCTTGCCGGAATGCCTTGCGGCAAGGGCCCTTGACCCAATGTGGGATCCACGATGCCTCCGCAGTATCTCGCCAACAGCTCCAATCCTTCCTCTCGAGGGATACACTTAAATTTCACACCGCTCGCCTCTTCCTGCATGTGACGCCATCGATTTAACTGGTACATGGTAGAGCGACGGGCTACTTTCTCCGCTTCTTCCCGCTCCTCGTGAAGTTCCCTGCTTGGAGGAATCGGACGGTATGCTATGCCCAAGCCGGAGCCTCGGGCTCATCGCGAGGACTAAAGGCATTTCTCCGCTATAGGAGCGGCTGTCTCGACGGCAAGAGCTTGACGCCCGCCAGAGCCAATCGTCCTGGGCGGTTTCAGATCCCCGCAACATCCTTGCCGGCGGCTCCGAGGAGCTCGGCGGAAAGTACTTGCCGGGCCCTGATTTCCTCCTCTTGTTCTCGCTCTATTGATGGATCAACGGATGGCTGAGTTAGCTGAAGCACAAAGGTACCGGTTCCACAGTAGCTTGAGGGCAGCACGCTTTGACAGTAATCGGCGATATCGTTCTCCGCCGGGAACGTGTTCAGCTCAGATACCGTCAAACACTCTTCCAGCTTTCTCACTTCATCGACGTAGGCCTTCATCAACGGGCTCTGATAATCCTTGTTGACTTGCTTGACGACAGCTGCGAGTCTCCCCTGACGATGAGTTTCCTGATTCCGAGGTTCACCGCGATCCTAAGACCGGCAAGCAGCCCCTCATACTCTACCGTATTGTTTGTTGACACCTCCCTGGGTAAGTGCATCTGGATCACGTACTTGAGGTGCTCTCCGGTGGGCGCGACAAGCAATACGCCAGCCCCGGCGCCTTGTAAGGAGAAAGCCCCATCAAAGTACATGATCCAATCACAACTTGCCTCCTTGCCGGGGAGAGTAGTCTCTTGGCCTTCTTCGTCAGGCGTTGCGGTCCATTCTGCAATGAACTCCGCTAGGACTCAGCTCTGAATCGTCGAAGTACTTTCAAACTTGAGGCCAAAGCTGGACAGCTCCAGTGCCCATTCCACAATTCTTCCCGTCGCATCCGGATTGTGCAATATCCGTTGCAGAGGGAAGCGAGTGACGACAAGTGATCTCGCAGCTCGGAAGTAGTGACGCAGCTTCCTCGAGGACATAAGAAGGCCAAGAGCAGTTTCGCACGCCGGAGTACCTTGATCTAGCCCCTCGCAGGAGGGAACTAACAAAGTAGACCGGTGCTGCATCATTTTCTTCTTCGCGGCACGCCAACCGGCTGTGTCGCTCTCTGCATTAGTGGTGTCGGGCTCTGCCGCTGCCATCACCCCGTCGTCAACCTCTCTCTGTGCCACTAGTGCGGCGCTGACCACCTGGTCCATTGCCGCCAGGTATAGCGGCAACGGTTCCTGTGGCCTAGGCGCAACTAGTATTGGCGCGGAAGAGAGGTATTTCTTCAAACCTTGCAATGCTGCTTCGGCTTCTGGCATCCACTCTATTGGGCCTGCCTTTTTCAGGATCTTAAAAAAGGGAAGGGCACGCTCGGCAGACTTGGAAATGAACCTGCCCATGGCAGCAACGCAACCAGCAAGCCGACGCACATCCTTGATTCGCTTGGGTGCTTCAATCTGCTCTATAGCTTTGATTTTGTCCGGATTGGCCTCTATCCCACGCTGTGACACCAAGAACCCGAGAAGCTTGCCGGAAGGGACGCCAAAGACGCACTTCTCAGGGTTCAGCTTGAGATTGATCTCGTGCAGGTTTGCAAATGTTTCTTGCAAATCTGGTATGAGGGTTGCCTTGTCCTTGGTTTTGACCACTATGTCATCCATATAAGCTTCCATATTTTTATGGAGCTGGGGTTCAAAACCAATCTGGACCGCCCTTGCAAACGTCGAACCAGCACTCTTCAACCCGAAAGGCATCCGCATGAAACAATACGTACCACATGGGGTGATGAATGTTGTTTTCTCTTCGTCTTCTTTCGTCATGAAGATCTGGTGGTAGCCGGAGTAGGCGTCGAGGAATGACAACAGGTCACACCCTGCCGTGGAGTCAACAATCTGATCAATGTGCGGCGACGGGAAGGGGTCTTTAGGGCAAGCCTTATTGATATCTCGTAATCAATACACAGCCTCCACTTCCCATTTGCCTTGGCGCACCACGATCGGATTGGCCAACCACGCTGGATGGAGCACCTCTTACCAAACCCGCTGCTTCCAGCTTCGGATCTCTTCTGTGATGAACTCTTGTCGTTCCAAAGCTTGCTTTTTGACCTTCTGCTTGACGGGCCGCGCATGAGGGCAGACAGCAAGGTGGTGCTCAATCACCTCCCTGGGAACACCGGGGATGTCGGAAGCTTGCCATGCAAACACATCGACATTCGCCCGCAGGAAGGTGACGAGCGTGTCTTCCTATTTGTCGTCAAGGGTGGAGCCTATGGTAAAAGCCCCTCCTGTGCCGTCCTCATTGACAGGAACCTTCTTGGTTCCTGGCGGTATGGCCCTGGGCTTCTTGCTTCCGCCGGCGGAGCTCTCCGGCACGTCCTCGACGGCAGCGCTACACTCCGAAGAGGTGCGCTTGCTGGAGTGGGCGCACGAGGTTGCCCCGGTCTTCTTCTTCTTCTTCCCCGAGGTCCCAGCGGTGGCAGCTGCCGCTGAATCGCTGTCGGGTATAGTTGGTCAGCGCAAATCAGCACATCTTTCTTGTCGGAGGGATGGTGATGATCGCCACAGTGTCTTGGCATCTTCGTGGTGTTGTAGGCGTAGTGTGATGCCGCCATGAACTTGGCTAAGCATGGCGCCAAGGATCCTGCTGTAGGGCAAGGATCTTGGCAACATCGAACACGATCCTCTCCGTCCCGAAGTTCAGGTCGCCCAAAAATCATGGGCAGCGTGACCTTTCCCTTGGGTTGGCTTCTTCCCGGTTGACCCCGAAACGTGCCTGCCTCTTCGAGGTCTCCATCAGAATTGCAGTTTCCGATCACGGCAAAGTAGATCAAGTTCAGACCGCCCCGCCATTGACTAGCATCTTCGCACCTTGAGGTTGCGTATTGTTGGTGAAACCAACACGGCAAGCACCCGACCGCAGAGTGCGATCGGGTGATCCTTAGTGTCAAAAATGATAGGAGTGCTGGACCACTTCAGACGCCTTTGGGCATCAAACGACGGCTCGCTGCTGTAATCTCTCACGCCCATTGTTTAAGCCGGCGGTGAGAAGTATGCAGCGAGGCGCCGCTGACGACATGGCCTCTCGTAGCTTCAAACTCTTGGTCACCGGATTCGCCATCCTCTTCGTGATCGCCGCCTTCGGCTTTCACACGGCCCCGCAGGCCTCTCCGTTGCTTATCCTTGCCGCTACGGCCCGCCTTGGCATTACGCTTCTTGCCGGACCTCAAGACCGTCTAGGCCCTTCTCCTTGTCCCGCCTCATACTCAGCCTCTCGCTTCTCAGCGAGGAGCTCAACCTGTCGGCAGTCCCGAGAGCATGGCCTTTGGTGTGATGGATCTTGCAGATCGCTTGTCGGAGTTTCGGCTTCTCGGCAGCCGCCAAGGCCCGGCAGGCGACACATCCGCAACCTCCTTGCCGTGGTCGTCTGCCTTGGTTTTCTTGGTGGAGCCGCGCCATCGATCCCTCGACGGCAAGCATGGCTTTTCCTTTGCGCTTCTGCTGCGGCGCGCCTTTCTTTGCCGGGCGGCAATATCCTCATCCGAGGAGTCGGTTTCATGCCGCATCTTCGCCGGGTACTTCCTTCCCTCTTCAGCTCGGGCACATTTGTCGCAAGAACATAGAGTTCTACTACATCTCTCACCTTGTTCATTGCCGCTCTTCACAAGATCTTGCGATTACGCACGCTCGATGGAACGCACCGATGATGGTGGCAGGGTGAACATCGTGATATTGTACTGCACTCGCTGAACCTCTCAGATATACTTGCGGAGACTCCGCCCCTTCTCGGGAATGACGCAGGTCGCTTGCTTGGCCATGGGCTTGGTGGCCTCCAAAGAAAGGCGCCCACGAACTCATGGCACAACCGACCAGAGGAAATAGAGTTCACCGACAAGTGCATCAACCATGACTCGGCGTTGGGTTTAAGAGCCAACGAAAGTAATTCGCAAGCACCTTATCATCGCTGGCTCCGCAGCTTGCATCGTGATGGTGTAGACGCCGAGGAACTCGGATGGGTGGGTCTTGCCATCGCATTTTTCGCCCACGCCGGGTTTGAAGATGCGTGAGTGGGCCACTGGAACTGCCGCAGCTCACGGGTAAAAGCCGGACAGCCCACCTCGTAAGGTAGGCCTCCAGGGCTCCCCGGTGCTGGGTGGCTCACTGCAGGCCCTGCTCGCCTGTCTGATTGGTGGCGCGCTCCGCACCGGCGCTCGATAGTGGTTCGAGCGTCTTCATGTTCCCGTTCCCGAAGAACTTGGCGCTGGTCACAGTGGGCCCGCGGGTCGGACGATGCTACGGAGATCTCATCGCCCGTAACGTCGCGAGGGGCTGACGTCCGCGGTACCGGGCGAGGAGGAGGCGAGTGCACCGTGGTTGCGGCGCCGCCGCTCTCCCCGCCATCGGTGCATGGGACTCCGCCGAAGGCCGATTCGCGGGCTCCACCAGACTCGGTTCGTCTTTGTTGGCCACCGCAACAAGGCTTCGGATAGTGGCTCTCCATTCTTCGAGTTTCCCCGTAGTGGGAGGGACATCGAGGAGCAACTGCGCGCGCGCCAGGGCTTCTACTGGTGTTGGTGGTAGCGAAACCTGCACGGATCGCGACGCGCTTCGACTTTTGACCATGTCAGAAGGAGCTCTATCACGACCCCGTGGTCGCATGCCATCTTCACCAGCGTCTCGACGAGCGGGCGGGTCTTCTAAATCCCGGGAGTGGCGCTCGGGGCTCTTTCCGCGGCGACGCCCGGGGTCCTCGGCGTGATTACGCCGTTCGTCGCGCGCCGCTTGAGAAGAGCGCGCCGTCGGCGCCGGGCGGGAGTCTTGAAGCCCTCGCGCTCGCGAGCGGGTGGCAGCGATCTTGAAGGCTCCGCGCCACCCACGAGGGCCTGGCTCCATCTTGGGATTTGGCGCGGCGGCCCGTTATCAGCAAGACGAACATTGCCGCCCCAAACTTCGCTGCCGGGACGGTGTTGGTGTTCGCGAACGCGCCCGGTCCTTTCTCACGACCGTCCGCTGCTCGCCTGCCGAGATGGGATGTCCGGCTTCCGACGGGCCAACCGCCACCGTTATCTTCTTCTTGGGCGCCATGACGATGAAGAAGCATCGAACTAACTGCTAGAGCTGATTCTCACAATTGCGCCCCCTACCTGGTGCGGCAAAGATGTCGGTGTAGGAACGACACCTATGGGATCACAACAATCCCTATTATGGTTGCGGGGCGCGGGGTCGTGAGAAGAGCGAATCAAACAGATAGCACACGGTCTCTTTACCCAGGTTCGGGCCGCGAGGATGCGTAAAACCCTACTCCTGCTTTGGTGGTTGGTTTATCTGGTGTTCTTGAACTAGCAATGGGGCGTGAGGAGCTCCATAAAGCCGAATCCTCCTCCTGGTCGCCTTGTTCCTCCTTTTATAGGGAAAGGGGTTGCCACAGTGGCACACAGGAGGTGGAAAGGGTACAGTGATGCGAGTTTATCCCTCGCATTACATGACAAGGCACCTTTAATGCGTCTTGCTTAGGTGTCCTTGCTTTATCGGTGACGGGGGAGAGCCCTGTCTCGTTCGTCGCCGCTCCCTTTCGTGTCGACACGCGCCCTGGCCAGCGGTGCCCGTGGTGCCATGTAGGCAGGCAGGCAGCTAAGGTGGCGCAGCGGTGGGTCTCCACGAAGATTCGCTTGCCGCCACGCAGGTGCCTGCCCAACTGGTTGGGTCGGCAGCTGCATGCGAATGGCGGTGAAGGTTTGACTGACGTGGGCCTGATGGTGGCCCTATGGGTGTCCTTGGCAAGGGCCTCGCCGTAGCCCCGGCAAGGGTCTTGCCGTGGCGCCTGATGTCATCCCCGGCAAGGCTCTTGCCGGGGGCCTTGTGGTCCTTCTTGGCTGGGATCCCGCCAAGGGTCGTCATCTTCTATAGTGTGTATCTGATCTTGAATGTCTTCACAAAGATCTGCATGCCACCACGGGGATGTCTCCCGAATCCTTGCCCCATGGGGGCAGTGGACTCAAGGGTGATTCGCTCCGTAGGTGTGGGACGAGCTGCCCCGGCAAGGGTCTTGCCGGGTTTTGCCAAAACCGCTTCCCTGATGACTGGCGCCGTCACGACGGAGGCCTCGCCCTATGCAAGTTGATGCCGCTTGATAATTATACGTATGATGTTAAGATGCCATTGCTTGAGGGCAAGGCTTGGGCAGGCGCAAATGGAGATTGGGTTGTTTACATTGGGTCCAACTGCGAGTGGGAACTTGTGAATGTGTACACTCGTGACCGGGTTCCACTTCCAAAAATCTCAGCAGACTGCCCAGAGGTTGAGCACACCGGTATTGTACGCACGTTCAAATACAATCACGGTGACAGTCTTCTACGGAAGATAGCAATTTCTCGAGTCCCCATCCGCTCTTGGAATTACAACAACTATGAAGTTGTTGCTATCTTCGACAAGCTTGTTGCCGTCCTTAGTGGTTTGACTGGATGGATATTGCTCAAAAATCAGTTTCTGTACACGGATGAGTACTGTGATGCAATTCAATACGAGGGCCTTGTGTTTGCTGCCACCACTCGTGGCTCTGTTTTTCCATGGCTTCCTCGTTGTTTCGGTACGTTTGTCTTCCACCGTAATTATAATTGTTTCATCCACATGCATGCGGGTTAGCAAGTTTCCCTTTAGTGCATAGTATCTTAGATTAGTATCATAGGTGGTCTCATTTATTGCCATGCATGACACATAGTAGCATCACATTTATTATGTTACGGATTCACCTATGTTACTATAACCATCTCTCTCTCTTCCTTAATTGCCTCGCCACATAAGCATGTTTATGCAGTCCCAAGTGCATGATACTACTTATGTTACCCCACTATGGCCAGCCTTACTAATTAACCTTCTTCTTGTGTTTCCAAGGTCCCGTGAACATTCCACCACCTATACTTGAAGATTTTTATAACCAAGGGGAGATGATGATGGTGATGATCACGCAGCAGCCTATATATACTATTTGGTGCCCGCAACTAATTCGATGGATCACCTCTTCTCGTGTGTATACAACCCATCGATGATGTTATCGCTAAGGAAGCAGTGTAGTCTCCCATGGTCGCACTCTCCGACCTATTCCAACACCCGCTGCATGGTATTCGGATGGATACTAGTGTGCTAGCGCCAACTCCTTCTCCCCGGTACAAAATTGATAGTCTTGGAGAAAACTCGCCTTCCTTGGACAAAACTATCCAATGATGGTGAAAGGCGATCCAACTGCTGTTGACACAACGTTACTACCATTTATGAGAAGCAAGTGTGTCTATACCTCGACATTTGGGTGGTTCCTCACCCGGTATCGATATAGTAGGCCGCTTCACCGGATGATCAGTCCCGTTGGTCTCCAGATCGACAATGGATGGCCCGTCCCAGAGAATCACTTGTGGTTCAAAGCAAGCGTTTCCAACGCCGAGGAATGGTTGAGTTGAAGTTCATTTCATTGCTTGTTATTTGTTGTGTGGTGAAAACTTTAGTATTCATAATGTATCCTCGTTGTTGAAGTGGGTTCATGACCTTTTGTATGTAATAAAATGATATGCCTGTGATAAACTTACTAAATTTATGAATGGCTTTCGAGTTGCTTCTGTGAGTGAGTGGTGCAACGAGGCAAAAAAATATTTTCTGAATACATAATTGTACGTGCATTGCAACAGGTTATCGGATGAGGCCAATCAACAATAGTAGTACACTATTTGTACTAGCTTCACATGCTTCACGCGATCGTATGGTGTTTTTATCAGAGCCATATTGTACCACGTAACCAGCACCTCGAATCCTTGATACTAGTAGTACTATATAGTAAGTAGTAGGAGTAGTAGGGTGGCATGGGTAAGAACAAGCATTCACGTCCAGGAGTACGACACACGCCACCACACAACTTCCATCTGACACCATATTTCTTGGAGTCCGTGCTAGAGCAATCTCTTCAACCTCATCGTTTCTCCAACTCAGCCATCGCGCGACGGGCGAGGTGGGGGTTTACTGGTAGTCGGTTTCCTTAACTGCAGTCCCACTTGTAAGGGCAACTGCAACGCACGACCCCAAACGGACCTCCGTTTTGCACGAACTCCAACGATAATTTTGACTAGAAAAGCAAGACCAAAGAAAACAAGAACCACAAGAATACATTTTACTACTCCTGTAAGTTGGATTGGTGCCTTCTCGATGCATTCATTATTGATCTGCGGAGGCTCGATCTTGCGTGCTTCTTTCTTCTTCGAGTGTAAAGAAGTAGACGTTGCTTCCTCGCATCTAGTCTCATGTCTAGCCTCTATTCTAGTACTCCTCCGTCCGCTTTTTCTCTGCATCTAAGCAGCAACATGCATACCAAGTAGGAGTATCAACAAGTGCACTAATCTCATCTATAGCCTCTGTATAGCTAAAAGTGATAGAACATCTACTAAATTGCGCCTATCAATATATGGATGTACTCTTCTTCCCAATACAAAAACTTGCATCCATTCTACTCCCTCCGCTGCACAATACATGCCTTCTATTTGTCAAAATATATATGTATCTAGACATGTTTTAGTATATAGGTACATCCATTTTGGACAAATGGAAGTCAAGTATTTTGGAATGGAGGAGTACACAATAAATTTTTAAGTTAGCACAACTAGTCTAATCCGAGAGCACAACCAAGATTTGGTGGGTTCTTCCTCCTTTGCCGACATGTGGGACATCCAAGATCCAGGTCGTGTCATGAAAGAAAATAGAGTGGTAGTTGAAGCCACGAGATGTGCATCTTGGGTTAAACTATAAATAGAATCTTACTACTCTTGAGTAACTCCAAAAGCGCCCACCAAGATCTTTCTTGATTTGTTTTTCATCACCAAGACGCCGAGGTGAAAGATGTGCAGTTCATGGGTCCGCTTATGCTTTCACCGACATGTGGGACCGCATGTGAGCAAACAGACGATGGGCTCCAAGCGTCCACTGGCTGGCTGAGAAGAGAGATAGAGGAGTGTTGAGCACGGACTGCAGGAAATTTGTTCTACGTGCCTCGATATAGGCTCGATATAGTGGGGTGGCATGGGCCATAACTAGCATTCACGCTCAGCAAGACGGCACACGCCACCCACACGAGTCCCATCCGACACCAATTTTCTTGGAGTCCGTGCTACAACCATCTCTTCTCCCTCCTGTTTTCAGCCATCGCGCGTGGGCGGATGGGGTTTGCCGATAGTCGGTTTGCTCAACTACGGTCCCACTTGTAAGTGAAAATGCAACACCGCACGCATTCCCGCTTGAGCGGCGTGTCGACCAACCGTGGGGGGGTGCGACGTGAACACGGCAGGCTTTTACTTTTGAACTCAGAATTTGTAAAATTTGGTTCTGCTCCATGGCGCGATCGATAGTGTAATGAGAAGTTTGGTTCGCGCCGCTCATGCATGGAGTACGCATAAAAATTATGAAGTTGATGCGAAGGTAAGATAATTACTGTAGTATCATATACTACTACATGGATTTGACGAAAGATAAAAATACATACGGATCCATCAACGACATCCTCACGCCCTAGTGCGCCGGGTCACCAACCGACGGTGAGGAGCAGCGGCGCTGGCGGTGAGCTCAACGTGCTTCCGAACAAGGTTGCCCAAGGTTGCCCTGCGGTCCAAGAAGGCCAGCGCCCTATCGTCCTCCTCTTGCATGCGCGTAGACATGGGTGATTATGTCGATGGTGTCTTGCTACGCCAGGCGCTGCGCGGCGAGCGCGACCTCGAGGTGGACATTCTCCGGCACGACGGCGGGCAGTCTCAGGGCCACCAATGCATCGAACAGGTTGTCACCATAGTGTCCATTGTGGGTGGCGGGCATCGCAGAGCCTGGACGCGTCGGCTGGAGGCTTACGTCAAAGTCGTCCGCGAGCTTCTTGACGACGGTGAACTTGTCGAGGAAACCGACGAGGACCTCGTCGAACAAGGAGACGGTTGTCGTCCCAGCGCCCTCGCCTGGCGGCCTCAAGCAATACTACCTCGAGACGCCTCGTTGTCGGGCGCCGCCAGCGTCGTGGACGATCTGGCACAGCTGGCTGATGCTCGCCCTCATCGCCTCCATGGGTCTAGCTTAGCTTCTACTACCTCCGTCCTGGTTTATTGGTCCCCAATGTAATCCATGTCAAATTTTGACCACAGATTTAACTAACAAAATGTTTATGCATGTTAACTAAAAATTATATCACTGAAAACTATGTTCAAATACGAATCCAAAAATATAATTTTTGTTGACATGCATCAACATTTTGTTAGTTAAATCGTTGGTCAAAATTTAGCACAAATTACAAAGGAGACTAATAAACTAGGACAGAGGTAGTAGTCAACTGATCTTGCGATTCGAGTGATCACTCTTGCCCTTGGTTAGCGTGCGTAGGTGCATAGGATTTCATACTACTCCTCGGCCCTCATTGCACCTGCCTTTGGTCAGTATGATAGGTGGGCCAGCCACCCCGGCCCACGTGTCATTCACCCAAAGGCAGTTGTCAGAAGTCAATGAAGTTGCCCCCTCCGTGCAAGATAAGATAGTCATCTCACCGACCTCTAGTTGGGGCCAAACGAGAGAAGTTTGATGTTTACTGGTTTATTGGTCCCTTTGCATTTTGGCGCCAAGTTTTGACCTTTGATTTAACTAATAAAATGTTAATGCATGTAAACAAAAATGTTGTGTAAGTCACATTACGAAAACCAAATAATCCTAAAACACTTAGGCACGGTGCATTAACTCCTCCTTGTTTCTTATTTCGTGACATATCAACCAATGAGAGATGTGGGCCGTGCATGCTTTCAATGACTTGAGACTACCAAACATGACATGCAGTGTTTAGTTCATTGCATGTAATCCTATTAGTACTCTAGTTAGCAAAAAACATTAAGTTCTCTCACCGATAGGAATAAAACACCATGTATTTATTTACGAGAGGAGTAGTACATTTTTGTGACATGCATTACTAGATATTGCTAGTCAAATACTAAAATCCAGATGGATGTGGTAGTACTCCTAAATCCAGACGGTGGTGCTACTAGTACTAGTAGTAGTACTACCAATGTAGTACTCTAGGAGTACTAGCACTGTATCACCCGCTGGTCAAATTATTACGTGTTGCTCCTCACAAAGTGAAGTGACAAGACCTCGCTACGAGATGACACTGAGTATAGGCGCCGTGTTCGCATACCATAGTCAGCCTCACCATCTGCAATCACTATCATCATGGCTGTAGAGCTAGCCTGCTTACAACTAGCCCTGTTCGACATAATTTCCGTGCGTAGATGCCCGTGCATTGCACGGAACACCAAGATTGGGGTGGACGGCTCGCAGCGCCATAGCGCCAGATTTTTCCACGGCCTTCTAGATGTGGTGGGAGGAGATAAGGCTGATTGTGAGAGACAAGGAGTTGTTTGTAAATAGGGAACAAGTGCGGCATCTTTCTGCAAAATGGAGAAGCTTGGTTTGTATCGCCGATCTAGATCCGACGGCTATTGGTGAAAGATGGGAGGCACAACATCATCACCAACTCAGACCTGTTTGATTCGCAGGATTTTGAAAACGCAGGAATAGGACACGACAATATTACAAGTTTCAAACTGATATTACAAATATTAGGAGTAATGCTGCACCTAGGAAGAGGGAATTACTAGGAAGTTTACGTAAGAACTTTTGTTACTTTAGGTGGATGCAGCGTTATCGTACAAACTAAAATCCACCGCCCTGACAAGTCACTAATGGGCAAATAAGTTTTCGAGTCTCTGCCACTTGATGTTTCAAAACAAATTCAGCTTCATGGAGACTTTGTCATTTAGGCTTAGACGCTATGTGATCAGCACGCCATTCATTGTTGCGCCAGAGAACGCCAAACCTCATTACCTTGAGCACACTTGCCTCCGTAACAAAGAACTGGCCAATTTAATCTCAGATGTGCTGCCTCGGTAGTCGATCAAATCAATTTCGTAAGATGGAGATCAAGGCATTCGATGAGATTGTTATAGTGCAGCACATTTTCACTTTCGGTCTTTTTTATCTGCAAAAGAAGAGAACATATTAGAGCAGCTGGCTGCATAAGATTGCCGTGTCATCAAGAGGTACCAATATCATTCGCTCATACGATAGGGTTGGCTGGCTAGTGATATTTTTCACTCTCTCTCTCTCTCTCTCTCTCTCTCTCTGCTTCCTCTCATTTAACTAGGAGCACGTGAAGAGCTTGGGCATTTGTTGCCTTCCACTATGTGGCCGATGCCATATTTCGCAAAAGTATGCCACATAATACACATCGATGTCAAATCAAAGATTTTGGCACCGCCTCGCGATGTGAGAGAGTTGGCACCATGTGCACACAGACCCACATGTATAAACAAATCAATCAAACCAACTACACCAGCCTCTCACTCTCCCAAACAAGTGTTTTTATTGCCTCGGTCCTCTCTCTCTCCCACGCAGTGTTTTTTCATTATGTGAGTTAATTTGGCACCGAGCAAAGTAGGTGATCCAGATTGGGGCACCAGGTGAGCAATGGAGGGCATCGATGCCAAATGCATCACAAGTGAATTTGGCACGTGTTTTGGCCTACATAGCCCACTTTTGTATTTTCCTCCGTCCCAAAATTCTTGTCTTAAATTTGTCTAAATACGGATGTATCTAGTTACATTTTAGTGTTAGATACATCCGTATCTAATCAAATGTAAGACAAGAATTTTGGGAAGGAGGAATAATACTCAGATTTAGTATAAAATTTTGACCATAGATTTACCTAAGAAAATGCCAATGCATGTCACTAAAAATTACACCATTTGAAATTATGTTCAAATACTAATCCAACGATATAGTTCTTAGTGACATGCATTAACATTTTGTCGCTTAAATCTATGGTCAAATTTTGATACTACAAAATTGGAAGAGTAAACCAGACGGAGGTAGTACTTGCCCTTAGGGTAACCATAGAGTTACCGGAGTAGTCTAAGTTACTTTCCACTATGACTAGCCTAGGCTACTATAGTAGTACAGCATAAAAATGATGCAGGTGATCACGTGAGAAAAAATACTAAAACATTTCTTTCGGTGCAAAGGCGAGATGTAGTTTTGAACACTACACTTGTCATCGTAATTTGGGAAAATTACGAAAAAATTGAGCTACGCCAGATTACCGCTTACTAATAGGAAAGAAGTTTCACCTCGATGAGTAGCTTCTCCGCATGGAAAGCATGTAAGGAATCCAACAACTTGATCCAGATTGGGATCGATAGATTTTAGTGCTAAGATCTTCACCGTATGCATGGACCGGTCAAGCTTGTGGGAATCATTTTCTGGAAGACGGTCGTAAATACATCAAGAAGAAATTTAGAAATGTGAATTTCAAGAAGACGGAGAAGAAGATGAGTGTTGTACCTGAACGATTACAGATCCAATAAAGAGTTCGAGAATTTGGCAGACGAGTACACCAACGCTGTCAATTTCGGCATGTCAATGACCCTGATTTTTGTTGGACCTTCTAGATCCGATACAAGCAATCTCTCAAGGAAAGGCGATTCTCAATGACCATAACGTGGAACAGCTGGAGTGATCTCTTCCCAATTGATGTCTTGTTGCGGGCCAGCAAGACACATAAATCCATCGGAGATTCGCCGAGGCGATGTGGAGGCTAATGAACCCGTGGATCTGCTCAAGACGAAGGTACTCGAAAGCGAGATAGCTGCGGAGCAGGTGCTCCATAGCCTTCTTTGAGATGACAACGTCAAGAGGTCGAGCTGCTTGAGTTGAGGGAGAAGAAGGGCGGCGCGACATTAACTGGGAAGATAGCAGAGCTGAAGTCGGCGCGGTGCAGCGCTGGCGTGAGGCGGAGCGCGGATGGCGGCAGAGAGCGACATCGTCCAGCTTCAAAGCTGAGCTCCTCGAGCTGATCTAGGGCGGGGATAAGAACCACTCGTCGAACTTGGGTTGGACCTTGCAGTTGGTACCGAACATGCGGATGTCAAGGCGCCTGCCTGGCCAGGTGCGATGAAAGGATCTTGGAGACTGCGCCATGCGTTTGCAATCCCCGTCGCAGAGGCAGCTGTCGACGGTGAGGTTGAGGGGGACGCAGTGCCAGAGGGGGCGCCACCGCCGGGAGAGTAGGGCGGTCCGCACGACAGATTTGGTGGGGAGGAGGCCGATGATGACGAGCAGCATGTCATCGGGGAGGCTGCTGATGAAGTCCAGGCTCGCCGGATGCGATTTTGGTTCGAGCGGCCTCCGCTTGTTGGCTGCCTCGCCGTCCATCTCAACAGGCGGCGACGCCGGTGTACACGTGTGCTGGTGTGTATTGTGTGTTGGGTGTGCGCGAGTGCGTCCTTCTGTGCATGCCGCCGCGCAGTGGTGAATTGGGCGTGAGTGCGTCCTTCGCGCGCAAGAAGTTTGCCCTCTAGTTTACTTATTTTCACCCACTGCCACATGGGCCAGCACACCAAGATACAGAACACGAGCTGACAACGCAGCATGTGGATTGGTTGACCGGTCAACTAAACAATATACGGAGCTATACGCTGACACAGTGAGCATATAATCCGTCGGTATAGAGAGTTCGAGTGAGAGGGGAGGCCCGTGAGAGATAGCAGAGAGAGAGAGAAAGAGCTACTCCTCCGCTTGATAATGTAGTTACAACATTTTTTAAGTCAAACTTTTGAAACTTTGACCAAGTTTATAAAGAAATTACTTATATCTACAATACCAAAGATAAATGATAGTATGAAGTAAGTACATGTTGTGATGAATCTAATGATCGTTCCAGATGTAAATGTTTTTCTCCACATATACCTGGTCAAACTTTTCTGAGGTTTGACTTTTCAAAACATCCATATGCTTATGGACGTGACAGAGTCCCTAACGAGAGAGAGAGAGAGAGAAAGAGAGAGAGTGAAAAAAGTGTGTGTGCGTGTGTAAAAGAGACATGGACAACACACGATGAAAGTGGAGAAAAGGCGTGCGTGTCTTATGCAAACATATCACACATGCATCTTCGACAATGGAGGCAAGGTGAGGAGATAGTATGTGGTTGTTTGGAACCGAGAGAGGAAGACCCCTAGCACGTGGCCAAGAGGGGTCTGACAAACAAGGAAGAGAGGTCGAGAGAGACGTACGGAGAAAATGCAGACATGGGGAGGAGAGAGTGTATGTTTGTCATAGAGAGATCCCCTGGAGATCGTGATGGGACTACATGGGTGGGAGATCGAGTGACAAGGTGTGTGCGTGATAGAAGATGCCCCGAGAGATATCGAGATAGACGTATGGATGGAAGGAGACAATACGTGTGTTCCTGATGGCTAGTAAGAGATAATCATACTTAGAAGGGGGGAGTGCTTGCGCCTATGGCCCTGTTTGGATACTCTAACTCAGTTAGAGGTTAGAGTTAGATTCTAACCCTGAACTAACCCTGAACTAACTCTAAGTAAAGAGGTGTTTGGATGGCATGGTTAGATGGAGCGCGGATACGGCAAGGCACCTTCACGGGCGGTGCGAGAGGGAGGGAGGGAGAGGACGAGAAGCTTCAAGGAAGTGGGGAGGGATCTGCTACGGGGAGAGCGAGAGAAAAAAGTGTTTGTTAGTGGTCCCGAGAAGAACTAACCCAAATAAGCACCTCTTGGATGGGTTAGTTTTTTTGGATGGGTTAGATGCATCTAACCTAAACTAACCCTCCTGTTTGGATCTTTTTGGGTTAGTTGAATCCAAACTAACCCAAACTAACTCTAACCCATGGATCCAAACAGAGCGGATGATGGAGTGAGGGATTATGGTACTTAGGGGGGTGTGTGTCACATGGAGAGAGAACAAGGGCGGAGAGTGTTGGATGGGTCTATATGTATAGCGCGAGCAAGACATGTGTATGTGTGAACCAGGGAGATATAAGGCCAGTTTGGTTTGCGTCGTGAGCATCTTTTGCATGGCCTGGGGTTGTGGCTGGATTTCATGCATGCTTGTTTGGTTGCTACCTGTGAAAAAGAAAGCCCGCCGGGCTGGGTTCCTTGCACTTTAATTAGCTTGGCTGAACTCCGTGACACGCAAGTAGCCTGGCCCAAGCGACGATTTCAAACGCTCGGTCGTATGCGGCCACGAGGCTAACAAAGAACATGGATGGATATTAGCATTAAATAATTGATGCATGGATTGATTGATGGGACGTTGATGCTTTGCCTGGCCTGCATGAACCAAATGCTTCAAGACCACACAAGCCTGGCCAGCAGAAATATTTTACATCTCACGCCCACACCAGCAAGACCGCCATCAAGGCATGAGGGTCAGTCACGAACCAAACTGACCAATAAAGTTTGAGAGAGATTGAGGAGCCCGATAAGGCTGAGTGGTGCGCCGATAGCTGAGAGGGGAAAGAGATATTCCATCCGCTCGATAATGCAGTTCATGTCAATTTTTTAGAAGTCAAACTTTGGAAACTTTGATCAGGTTTACGCAAATGTTATTTATATCTACAATACCAAAGATACATCATACAAAACTACATATCATGGTGAATCTAATGGTATATGTTTGTCGTACTAGATGTAATTCTTTTTCTCCATGTACATGGTCAAACTTTGTGATGTTTGACTTTTCAATAAATCTATGTGCTATAGATGGAGGAGAGTGCCTCAGTCGAGACAGATCAAGTGCGTGTGAAGGAGAATGAGTAAGTGTGCAAAAAGAGTATGTGTGTGAAAGAGAAAGTGACAACAAACGATAAATTAGAGAGAGTGTGTGTTTTTTCGCTTCTTATGCGAACATATCACGCATGCATCTCCGAGATGGAAAAGCGAGGCGAGGAGATACACGAAGATAGGTAGTGTGTGATTGTTTGCAACGGAGAGAGACACCCCTGTAGCACATGTCCAATAGAGGTCTGGCTAACAAGGAAAAAAGGTCGAGAGGGACACATGGATGGCATGGACGCATGGGGAGGGAGAGAGGGTGTGTTTGTGATAGAGAGATCCCCTCGAGATCGTGAGGGGACTATATGGGTGGGAGATCGAGGGAGTGCATGCGCGATAGAAAGATGCCCCAAGAGAAATCGAGATAGACCATGCACATGTTTGTGATGGAGACTAAGATTAGCTAGTCATATACATATAGGGGGGACTGCATGTGCCTACAATTGAGTGAGAGACCATCATACTTGGCTAGCTGGGCATGAGATTGTGTGTGTGTGTGTGCATGTGAGATGGAGAGAGAACGAGGGAGAGAGATAGAGTTTTAGATGGGCCTATCGAGTGCGAGTGAGATATGCATGTGTATGTGTGACCCAGGTGGATGGAGAGTTTGAGAGAGGGGGAAGAGCTCCGAGACGACATAGTGGTGCGTGAGAGAGTTACGGGCAAAGAGCCAAGGAATTTGTGTGCGTACGATGAGTGCACCCAAGATATCTAGCTTGGACTAGCTAGAGTATCATACATAGTGTGCGAGAGAGACCTATAGATGGTGTATATATGAATGCGAACTAGAAAGACCCCCCCACACACACACACACAAGAGAGAGAGAGAGAGAGAGAGAGAGAGAGAGAGAGAGATAGAGAGATAAAGGGAGAGGGACCAACAAGGTTTTTGTGTCGGATGCGTGCGACAGAATTGAAGATTGTCGGCGAGAGAGAGAGAGAGAGAGAGAGAGAGAGAACAAGAGTCCGGGAGAGGGGGAGGTCGCGTTTTATGCATCAAAGACTGATATAAACCATGTTTCGATATAAACTTGCATTCAAATATTTAAATTGGAGAACATGTTGTCTGCAATCCACACATGAACGGATATATGCGTATATCAAACAAGTTCATTAATTTGACTTTCAACATGTTCATGGAGTACTATAACACTATACAACATGCTACTCGATTGAGGTGTTCAATTTTGGATTTAGTTCACTATTTTGACCTACTGAACGAGCTAGTTCATTGAATCGAGATATTTCATTTTGGGTTTGATTCGCGTTTTTGAGTGGGTCAACTATTTGTCATATAGTAAATCGCTAGCAACGAGCATGTAAAAACACATTACTCCCGAGCATCATCTCTCCATCTAAAAAAGAAGTGGCAAGCTAATATTTCAAAATTTGATTCAATCGACTTGGTAAGGTAGACGTGGATGCTCGTTCTCCCAAAATTTGAACGAATCGTTAAACATCCTCTCTCCGGTGGAATTCTCCGAGCAAATAAATGGGAGACGCGAAATTACCGTCCCATGTGGGACACGATCAATTGGCCCGTTGTACATCGAGGGTAGGTTCAGAACTTCATCCAAGCGCCTTCTCCTCGGCCGAAATGACATGTGCCGAATAATTTATAAACCATGGTCGGCAAAACACGCCTCGCCTCAAATAGCTCGCGCCCACTATTTCAAAACACGCCTCCTCGCCTCAAATCGCCGCACCCACTATAGTTCAAAACACGCCTCCTGCCTCAAATCGCCCCGCCCACTATTTGGGGAGAAGCAAAGTTACTCTACTATCCCCACCCTCAAGACACAGCACCCAAGCCGAGAAGCCTATAGGCAAGGGTAGAACTGTAACTCCCCTCACATTTCGCATAAATGCGTCCGTAAGACATGGTTCCACCCTCCCACCCCCCCCCCCCCCTGCCCCATTCATACCTCGTGGGCGCCAAATCACCTTCTCCCGGAAGCTCCCTTCTCCCGAGCCGCGAAACCTCTGCCCCACCTCCATGGCGCCCCCACAGCACCAATTTCACAGCCGCCCTCCTCCCTAATGCCGGAGACGCTGTCCAATTGCCATCATGCACTGGGTCGTGTGCCTCTTACTCCATGCTACTGGTGCTGCTTTGACGACGGCCGCGTGAACCGTACCGGAGCCGATTCACCCCCGCCGTTGTTCACGGCGCCGGAGCGGCTCCATCTTCGGATCCATCCAGAGTCCTGGCGCTGCTTCCGCGTAGCCTCGACCATGGCAACATCGCTTTTCCTCGCCGCGGTCGCCACCACAACCGCGACCGCCTCACCGACTCGGCAGCTGGACCTGCCTACTTCACCATGCCACTAGATAGGTCGCACCTCATCTCAAATCACTTTATTTAGGCGCCGCTTGTCTGAATTTTTATTCGGGCCAATCGATTCCCAATGGGAAGCAGCACCCCTCGAGGCGGCGGAGCTCCTAGGCTGCTGGTTGGCTGGTGTCTAACATAAGGGTGCGGGGCCGAAAGTTCGCCGCGGAAACAGCGCTTAGATGGCTATCTTTTAGAGTTGCATGGGTTGAAGGTACTGCCTCCGCCGGATTTGGATGACGGGGAGTCTTTGTGGATTGGCCCGGGGGCGGCGCAACCACGATAGTGCGGTGGGGCGGGGAGCGGGGTTTTGGCCGGGGCCACGGACGGCGGAGGCAGGCTGCTCTGCTGGTCGCTGGCTCTTCGGGAAGATTCCAACAGTGTCACCGGGAGGCACAAGATGGCCATCAAGCCATCCGGCGAGATCGGACAAGACTAAAATAAAATAAAATTGTGTGACCCCAATTTAGTCTTCAACAATGACGTGTGACCACTCGTACCTTGCTGTTGATCTCTTAGTGTATTTCTTCGGATCAAAGAGATATGTCGTTTTAACATTATGCTTATCTGCATCTTCGCACACACCGCCTTCCGACTCACCGCAGCTGCTCCAACAAGGGAAGCATACACCGAAGGGAGCTACAGTCCCCACTCAACACTTCCTGCATCGAATGCGATGCCCGACATGGACAGCCACAACAACTGCAGGGCCATCGACAAGTCAGCACATGATGCTCACTCCTATGGATGGCAGCCGATAGGTTGTACCTCATCTTACTTGTGTGCAACATTTATGGCTTTGTTATTCATTTAAGCACGGAAAATAGATCATCACATTTCACTGTATGTTCATGCTGATCTCTTATGGGTCTTGTTCAGGAGTTCACGTTGTTCCATAGTTCAGCTAAGATACTTGTTCTTTAGGTAACATTGTTCCATAGTTATCATCCATCAGCCGATGCTATCCCACAGGCTGGTGATTATAGTATTATACCACTTCTAGTATTACCTATGTTGTTCTTTAATACTTTTGTGTGCCATCTAGTTAATCTCGAGTACAAACGATACATATTCTGTAGCTTTCATCTGTGTTCTCCCTTTAGTTTATGAGACTTGTTGCTGCTAGTTAACCCCAGTCCTACTATTTATGTCGTCTCCTACAGGCACTCATTTACATAAATCTAACTACTAGTTGTCTTCCATGCATGTCAGATATAATTGCACACACTAATATATCCACAAGAACCTCACGGAGCAATGTAAAGGCCAATAAACTTGATGTCAATGATACCCAATATGATTGAACATGTAAAGGCAATTCTTCAAGACTTGCGTAAAGATGATGAATCCTCTTCACCCCACAAGGTCCTTGCTCTAACTTGGCCTGTGATATGGGTACAACATGCATATAATGTCCTCGAGTATCTACTCTGTTGCAATGCCATGTGCTTAGTATGCTGATCATGCATGTAAATATGTCATGCCTTCCTGTTTTTCAAGACCTATTCCATTCATGATAACATGTTTTCAAATTCAAGCATTGTCATTCTACTCTATCGCAATGCCATCTGCTTAATTTGGACATCATGCTTCAATATCTTATGCATTGTTATTCATCAAGATGTACTTCATCCTGTCGCCATACCATGTTTTTTACATTGAAGTGCTGTTCTAGTGCTCTGTTGCAATGCCATCTTATTTTCCCAATCATACACGTGTATGTTGCCTTAGTTATTTCATGCGTATTCAGCTAGCATATAGTTTTACATTCAACTAGTGTTTTTTGGCTGTGTTGTCCGTCAGATCCATAGCTCTTACACCATACTCCCTCCGTCCGGATTACATGTTGTCAAATGGATAAAAAGGATGTATCTAGAACTGAAATACGCCTAGACCCATCCATTTTTTCCGGATGGAGGAATACATGTCAATATGTCATGCCTTTCTATTCTTTAGTACCTATTCCATCTCTCTCTGTGCGCATGTTTTATAATTAAAGCACCATTCTTCTATACAAGGCATGCAAGGGCAAGACGACTATGTTAGAATCTAAAGGGTTACAAACAAGGCCTTTGCAAAAGATCCAAACGCCAGAGATAATAAACCAACTCCAATTTTTATAGATACTGCCCAAAGACAGAGAAACCCAACTCCTACCGATAATAAGCAGATTCCAGGCCAAAGAACTAGTCCGCTCCATCGAGCAAAAATATTTCAACTCAATTCTAAGAAGCTGTGCGTATCCTTGCATCATGAAATTTTATAGCATGCTGATCATATTTTCTACATGTTTCTTACCCATCTCTTTTTAGAAAATAAGCTTAATCAGATAGAAGAATTTCTGCAATGGTATCGTTTATGAGGAAAGATTCTTGCAGGAATTCTCTGTGCTCCAATGTAGATGTAAGTACCTGTTGTATATCACTATATTTTTACATCAACATGTATTTTGTTAATCGGCGTGAATCCAACCTTTATCTGATCTAAATTTAGTTGTAGCAAAATGTATGATTAAAGGCCACAATGTTGATTTTTGTAAGGAAAACTGCCTGGTAGTTTTGCATCCTGAGCTGCATGAGTGTACTATCTCATATCAGTGGGTTTGAATACTTTGGTTCTGCAGTGGGTTTTTAGTGTTTTTTTATCGTGTTGTCCTGTCAGATCCCTAGCTCTTACATCATACTCCCTCCATCCGGATTAAATGTCACGAAATGGATAAACCTGGATGTATCTAGAACTAAAATACGCCTAGACCCGCCCATTTATTTCCGGATGGAGGAATACATGTCAATATGTCATGCCTTTCTATTCTTCAAGACTCTATTCCATCTCTGCTGTAGCATGTTTTATAACTGAATCACCATTCTTCTATATAAGGCATGCAAGGGGAACTATGTTAGAATCAAGGGTTACAAACCAGGTCTTTGCAAAAGATCCAAACGCCAGGAGATAATAAACCAACTCCATTTTTCATAGATACTGCTCCAACGACAGAGAAACCCAAGTCCCACTGATAATAAGCAGATTCCAGTGGCCAAAGAACTAGTCCGCTCTAGTCCAGCAAAAGAATGTCAACTCCATTCTAAGAAGCGTGTGCGTATCCTCGCATCATGAAATTTTATAGCATTCTGATCATATTTTCTACATGTTTCTTACCCATCTCTTTTTAGAAAATAAGGTTAAACGATAGAAGACTTCCTCCATTGGGATCAGATTCGAGGAAAATATCTTATGGAATTCTCTATGCTCTAATGCTGATGTAAGTACCTGTTGTATATCACTATATTTTTACATCAACATGTATTTTGTTAATTGGCGTGAATCTAACCTTTATCTGATCTAAAATTAGTTGTAGCAAAATGTTAAAGGCGCCAATGTTGATTTTTGTAAGGAAAGCTGCTCGGTAGTTTTGCATAATTGAGCTGCATGAATGTACTATCTCATATCACGCACATTACTGAATTGTAGTGCTTCTCTGGTTGCCCATTCATTCATTGTGTCAATGTTGCTTTCGTACTACCTTACCGGCTGATGATAGATGTGCCATATTGTGTTAATTTGGTGTAGGCTAGTTGCCCAAACGCTCGTTGTGTCAATGTTGCTTTCCTATTATCCTGACTTGGCCAATGATAGCAATGCTAGTGTGTTAATTTTGTGCAAGCTGTCAAGATAAGAAGACAAACTCTGAAAACAGCAAGGCAACCCCATTGTTTCTTTCTAGTAAATCTTGGCCGTAATATGGCAATAACTCATGATTAATCTGTTTGGTTCCCCGCCCTAATTTATGTTATGATGCAAAGGTTCGAGACACTCTCCACTATCAATAATACAAGCCTACCAAAATCTCCATCTGAATCTGCTCAAGATCCTCCGCCTCGAATGCAACGGAATAAATGTATGTTTGTGAACCAATTAATGGCTGAAGCAATGATGGAAATGGTGGATGAATCAGAGGTGCAGAGTCGCATGACACAACAACCGATCAATTTTTTCAGAGAAAGTGTAGCAAAGCGTAAAGAACTTGCCAACATGCTTATGGGCGCCATCTGTTTGAGGTTGCAGATTGTGACATTGTAGATGGTTAGGTTCTGCTTATTTATTTGCACCGCATCAATCTTTGATTGCCCAAAGGATGTAATTTCTGTAGTATATGCTGGATGTGAAACGTTATTCCTATATGATGTACCTTTGTGTGATCGGTTTTGGTCCTGCGATAATTGTCTCGTCGTAATGGGCTCAAATTATCTAATTTGGCCTAAAGACATGTACGGATTTTAGTGGGCCCATTAAGTTAATGGGCCGTTATTAGGCCGAAGTTAATGGTCGGCCCTCTTACCTCCCGGTCGTTAACAGGCCGACATCGGCGAGCAATAGGTGGCCCATTTATTTCACGGGCCGTTAACAGGCCATTACTAAGTTTGGGCTACATATGGCCCAACTATATCAGAGGTCGTTAGCAGGACGAAAGAGA